>APFE030488220.1:8820-80149 GCA_000404065.3 Pinus taeda
TGCTTGGTAATCAATGCACATTCTCCACGAGCCATCTTTCTTTCTCACCAAAACAATTGGTGACCCACATGGTGATGTGCTAGGCCTGATGAACCCTTTCTCAAGCAACTCCTGCACCTACTTATTGATTTCAGCACTCTAAAGCGGACAACCTTTTATACTTGTAGTTGCAATGATTGTTTCATCTCTCGAGTCTGACCCCAAATCTTTCTGAATAGCTACAGCGGTATTCTTCTTCTTGTCCTTGGACTTCTTAGGTCTCATCTCTGGATGCAGAATCCAACAATGCTCATCATCATGCACCTCCTTTTTATAGTGAGTACATTAAGCTTTTCCTTGCTATGCAGTGTTAGCCTTCCTTGCTTTCCACTTCTACTTTCTTTTCTCCTTGCTCTTGCTTATAGTGGGTTGGGATGGTCCCCCAACTTCTGGATTCCCATTCTTTCCTCTAGCCTCTAGATGAGTAGCTTGTACAGATACCTCATCTATACTAGTGGGATTAAACATGAGGATGGTATGCCTCATGTAGCTATGTAGACCACCAATGTACTTCAAAAGATTTTCTGGTGAGTCTAATGAGATGCCCAACATCAATGCTCTCTTTCTGAATTCTTGAGTATACCCTTGCACACTTTGCCCTTTCAACTGCCGGAGAGTTTGCCAACTCATCATGGCTTGTTGCATGTAGGCTAATGGATAGAACTGTTTTTTGATTGCAGAAACAAATTCACTCAAGACAGAGATGGTCTTACCATGCCTCTTCATATCAGCTTGGGTTCTGCCTTCCCACCAAACCAAGGGAGTGCCTCCTAGGTGTAGGCTTGCTAGCTGAATCTTACTCTTGTCTGAGACTATGTTCTGTACTATGCAATACACATCAATTTGTCTAATCCAATTGTCCAACTTTTCAGCATTTAGCTCTCCATCATATATAGGCAAATCAAATTTTACATCTAGTTTAATCAATGATGCTTTCTTATTATGCACAGGGCTATTAGGAGGTGTAGGAAAGCTTTCTTCTTTCCCCTTTCCTTTTGAGCGGTCATGGGAATGAGATTCATCTTCTTCTTTTTCTTGTTTGGAGCCTGATGAATCTTCATCCTTATGCTTTCTAAAGTCCTATACATTTCTTCTACCATAGACTTTATAGCTAGGAAACTTTCTATGAATTGAGGGTCTGGCCCTATAGAACCTTCTTCTGACATTGTCTTCCGAGAATAGTCTCTCCCAATTTCAGGATTAGATTCCACCAACTCTCCTTCTCCTAATTTGAGCTTTGATCTAGTGAGCATTCACAGCTAAACCAACACAAGCTTGTCTAACCTTACAGCCTAAAGCTCTGATACCACCTGATCTGATAATCACCCTATGAGTGCCATCAGCTGAAGATTTGTTAAACAAAAGGTATTACAAACTCATGTGCTGGTGTGTGTTCTGTGTTATTTAAGCAACGGATCATTCAGATTGCCAATACACAGAAGCTTAAAGGGAAAGACAGTAGAGAAATACAGTAAGCAACATAAGACACAAACAGTTTTTAATAAGTATTTCACCCTATTCTCCAGGGCTACGTCTCCGGTCCAGCTTCAATGGTGGCCTTGTTTTTATTGTATCTTACAGCAAAGAAATTACAATACAGGGACTCAATATGTGTTCTCCTGATGCAAATTTTGCTTGGCAGGGTGGTTCTTGGGATCCCCAAGCCACTCAGAGTTCACAGATTCTTTTTCTTCCTACAAGCTCTCTGACCCTCGGTCTACAGTGGAAAGAGCCAAATGTGATGCTTAGTCCGAACAGATTCCTCTATGGGAAGGCTTGAATCTTCAAGCTCTCTAGTGCTCGATGCTGCCCGTGGTCAGCTCAGCCCTCTGTCTCCTCTGCTTGGCTTTACTATTCTCTGTGTTTAGTCCTCCTCTCAGGGTTCACTGTTCATTGTCACTCAGACTCCTCTCAAATCCTCCAACGAATTCGATTGTCTTTGTTCATGGCTTTAACCATTCGATCCCTATGCCTGTTTGGTTCCTCTCTTGCCTACGTCGATTCACCTTCTGTAGCTGTGCTTGGAGTTCCCTGTTCGGCGTCAGCATGAACGCTCAGGGAGTGCCACGTGTCCCCATCTAACTAGTGCTAGCATGCTTCATTGGCTCGTTTCTTCAATTATGTCGTGGATACGTTCTTCTCCACCGTGGCGGTCAAACAGATTCCAAATCCTTTTAAATCGTAGCTTATTTCCCTGTCAATTCCGCTTCTCTCTATCGAGAGAAATCTTAGCCATCCGATTCGGGCTCCTTCAAATCCAACGACATACTCACGTTGAGCGTAGTTGACTTGCTCAACCGTTAGCACGCAATCACGGTGGTTTTTCTCTCACCTCCGCTACCATGCGTCGATCGCTGAGTGGGATCGCTCTGCTCTCCTCCAAAAACTCTTACCGTTCAAGGGCACCCCAATCGATACCGCCAGTTTTCCAGAACACGGGTCCCGCCTTTGTCCTTTAGCACTTTTTGTTTTTCCGTCCGCAGTTCTCTGGCTCCCAACGTGACCGAGTGCTTAAGGCCTTTCCATTTCGGTCATGTTTTCCCAGCGATGCGCGATTATAATCGTGCCTCAAAATCACCTCCTTTTCCCGATCCGGGGCTCCCAAGGGCTGTTTTGACCTCCTGCACAGTCTCCATGGGCCTCAGTCAGCGCGCTTTGACCAAGGTCCTCGTTGTTCCACGTCGGTTGCCATGGCCACTGGTTCAAGGAATTTTTTTATCGTTGTTTTGGAATTTTCAAGGATTTGTTCAACTCGATACAGTCAAAGTTCTTGACAGTGTTTTTTTGGATCCGATTCAGATCACTAACATACCCCCTTAAGAACAACTTGGGATAACATTGAAGGATTTACAAAGGTGACACAATAGGAGAAGGAAGGAGGTATTAAAGCTTATCCCCCTTAATGATAACTTCCTGAACTCCTAACATACATTGAAGTCTAGAAAACTCTGCTTCTGTAAGGTATTTTGTGAAAATGTATGGAAATTGATCATCTATATGGAAAAAAGTGCACCTCTATAACTCAATCACAAATGACTTTTCTAATGAAGTGCATTTGTAACTCAATTTGTTTGTTGCACTAATGTTGAACTAGATCTTTGGCAAGCTTGATGGCACTTTAATTATTGCACTAGAGGGTGGTTGGATGTTGTTGTTAGAATCCAAACTCTGAAAGGATCTGTCATAGCCATAAGGCTTCTTAACTTGCATTAACCAATGCTTGATACACTACTTCTGTTAAAGCAAGAGAAATAACCTGCTACTTTTTAGAATATTAGGTGCTAGATCTAGAAACAAGATGAAAAACATAACCTGTAATAGTCTTCCAATGATCAAGGTTTCCAACCCAATATGAATTAGTGAAATCAACCAACAAGTGAGTCCCCCTTGAATTGTAATGTATCCCAAACTAAATTGTGCCTTGAATAAATTGAAGTATCCTTTTGCTTCTTTCTAATGACTTTTATGTGGGGTTTTCATATAGCGAGAAATAATACCAATAGCAAAGGAAATATTAGGATGGGTATGAGTCAAATATAAGAGGCTACCAACTAACTAATAGTTCGAAGTGGCATCGAATTTACATGTAGTGCATATAGCAGTAACTTTTGCTCCAAACTGAAAGGGAGAAGGAGTTGGTTACAACATTTCATGTGAAAATAGTGAGGAAAGTCACATGCATACTTAGGTTGGGAAAGATAAATTCCTTATTTTTTTTGCAAGATTTGGAGGCCAAGAAAATAAAATATCCTAAGTTTATCATTTCAAACTTCTTTTGAAGGGCTGACTTCACATGGATTAGAATTTTAGCGTCACCACCAATGAGGATAAGGTCATCAACATAAATAACACGGATTACAAGATGGATTCCTACTTTCTTGGCATAGACATTGGGGTTAGAATGACAACTAGAGAATCTAATGTCAAGAAGAAAGGTATCCATTTTTGCATAACAAGCTTGAGGAGCTTGTTTAAGACCGTAGACAAAATTTCTTAAGCCGACAAACAAGGTTGGATTCACTCTGAAGATAGAAAGGAGGTTGTTCCATGTGGATATCTTCTTGTAGATCCCCATACAAGAAGCTGGATTTAACAACCATATGATGGACCACCCATCCATGTAAGGTAGCAAGGGCTAGAACAAGGCAAATGAAATTTATTTTAGCAATAAGAGAAAATGTTTCATTGTATTCAATTCCTTCGGCTTGAGCTAATCATTTAGCAACTAATCGAGCCTTATGTCTTTCAATACATCCATTTGTTGCATACTAATTTTTATATACCCATTTATGTCTGGAAAGTTTTTTCCTTCTAGAATAGGTACAAGTTCCCAAGTATCATTCGCCATTAAGGAAAAATATTCTTCATTCATTATTGTTTTCCAATCTGAATGTCCCAAAGATTCTGCAAATGTTTCTACATCATGAACCTCTGAAACTTGAGACAAAAGAGAGGAGGCTTGATGGAACTGTAAACAAGTAATGTGTTGATTTATAGGGTCACCAATAAGGTCAATAGTTGTTGCACTTGTTGAGCAAACCCATTTGGGAAGCTTTGGTGTTTGTGCAGGTTCATGTTTGATGGACTCATCTGCAAGAATGAGAGCAAGCAGAGGTAGATTTTCATCCTTAGTGTCATTATTTGAATAAAAAACCAAAATAGGAAGAGAAGGTAGCATAAATGTCAAAGATGGCTCGCAAGTTGAAGAGGACACAATTACCAAATTAGGCTCACAAGCCAAAAGATTTTCATCAAATTTAACATCTTTTCTATTGATTATTTAATTTGAGTGAGTTTGAAGAAGTATATAACCTTTTATATCTTCAGAAAAGAAAATAAATAAATAAATAAAAATAAATAAACAAATAAAAGTAATAATAAATGAAATAAAATATTAAAAAAAAAAAAAAACAAACAAAACAAATTAATTAATTAATTAAAATTAAAACAAATAAAATTAAAAATTAAAAAATAAAATAAAATAGAAATAGAATAGAAATAAAATAAATTATAAATAAATTTAAAAAATAAAAATAAAAATTATACACTTCTCACTTTTAGGTTGTAAAGCTTTCCTCTTTTGAACAACAATGTGAGCCCATTCTACACTACTAAAGATACAAAAATGGATTACATCTAGCTTAATTTTTATCCATGGTTCTTCCAGTGTTATAATGCTTAAAGATTTTGTGGGAGTGTTATTTATTATGTAATTTAGACAGTTGATGGAGTCCACCTATTGTCACTCACTGCTTCACAGGTCATCAGTTGCTTCAAAAGCCAAATAGCAGTGATGTTTGATGCCAAATTCTCAGCCACATAAGCTACTAAAGCTCGATTGGATCTTATCCATTGCCTAGTGCTCAGAAGGAGCTTTCCAATGGTATATGGAAGTCCAAAAATGGACTCCTGGAGCAGAAGTTAAAGCATTTTTAAGATTACCTTGGAAAGCTCTAAAAATCAAAAAATAGTTAAGTATGAGGGAAAAATCACAATCAGGACCCAAGAGACTTATCGCATATCAGGTTTTCTATTGGGCAAGGAGCATTGGTGGGTGCAAAAACAGTGATCCATCAATCGTCGATATCGCATATTGGTAGTCGGCGGGTCGGGGTGCAGCTTTTCTTGCATTTTGGCATATCGACAGGATCCTTGGGCCACACAACTAAGGTTATTAGCATATCATAGTGTCGAACGCCAATATCGCATCTCGCATCCCGTAAATCTAGTAATCCCATAGTCAAAGCATACTCCAAAGCATGCAGGGGCCAATTTGCGATATATTGTTGCATTATCGAGGAAGGGCTGAAAAAATTTACAAAGGAAAGCATGACAAAATAGGGGCAGGCAACCCCCCTTTCTCTCTCCTCCACATGGCACACTCTTGCCATCCCGCATCTCGCAACATGAGCTGATCGGTGGGTTCAAAATCTGAAAGACCGTGCACGGCGGCTGATATTGCGATTTAGTGCGAAAGACTCGAGAAAGGCCTAAATTCGCTAACAAAGAAATGCTTGACAAAACAGGGTTGGGAAGGCCTCTTTCTCTCTCCTCCCAAAGGCCACGTGCTGGCATGCAATTGGTCTTTAGAAATGACAGGGAAACTGACGTCAGCAGTGACACGGCAAAGGACACTTGTCACCTGGTTTTAGTGTTTTCGGGGGTGACATGGGACCATTTCCGGGCACATGTCACCACTCACAGTGTGACATGTGGCAGTAATGACATCACCCTACAGATTGGTGATCGTCACAATTAAGGGGTAAAGGCTTAAGACAACGGTGCAATGTGATTGCGATATACGGGACTCCTCCCCCAGACACAATAAATGACTAGGGCAGGGTTTATAAGGACCTCACATCTGGATTGTTGGCCCGCGCCAAGGAAAAAGCATAGAACAGGGCAAAACAAAGTTGAAGCATTGATATGTGGGAGAAATTGATAACAAAGGAAAAGGCCCCGGATGTGATATTTCATAAGCCACATTTCATAAATTTTTTGCGTCCAGGAAATCGGATAATGAGGGACTTAAGCGACATAAAGAAAAAGCCCCCGCGTGCAGTTATTTAGAGCTTTAGTGCCAAACACATGGGCCTTTTTTTCCAGCCCCCGGTCGTATAAGGAAATTCATAAAAGGGGATATAAATAAAGGGGGGCTAAGAGTTAATTGAAAATGGCCACATGTTCATCTATTTTAAATAATTTAAAGGCCCATGACACGGTACACTGATAGCACTGTACAGAGATTCAAATGAGCAGATGGGTCGACAGTGGTGATATTAAATAATACATGGCGTGATTGCAAAGCAGTATGGGGGGAACTCAAGAATACTTAATGGCATGTCATTGTGCTCTACTTTGTCACACAACAAAGGACCACTTGCGCACATGCATTTCCCACTCCGCTCCCTATTCCACCGAACAAGTCACTTAGGCAGTTAAGGAAAAATTGATAGAAATCGGCCGAGCAGTAGTGAACTACCTCAACAGCAAAGAAAAAGCCTGATGAGAGCAAGGACATGGCTTTATCCAAGTCCTCCACTGGAACAACAAGGGGACACCTCCTCCTTGATCTCTCCATTTCCTTTCTCTGTTAATTAATTTATGTTTATTTCCAAGAAGGGATTTAATCCCTGTTGTAATCTTAGGTAGGTGTTACCATAGCTTGACAAAGCCGAGACAGCTAGTCTAGCATGACAGTTGGGGCTCAACCTCAGATATTTTAATTGTAATTCAAAGCTCTCCCCCTCTTCTTATAAATATGGGGATGAAACATAATACAGAGGTTTCGTATTCTCAGACTCACGAGGGCTAAAAATTGTGTTGCCATTTTGGTTCAATATGTTTTTATGGAATTTCACTAATATCATGGCTGAGTGTACGGACTGCTTGTTGGACCCTTTGGGATAAATGGTGTTTCCCTTTTGATTCCAAGAATGATTAATGTGCAACAACTTCCTCTTGGTAATCCAATTTCACCTGTGTTTTTCTTTCTTTGAAATAGTGTAATGAAGACAGTTGATTCCTCCTCAATCTATGGATTTATCTTAGTTGTTTTGGTAGAGAATGATACCCATGTTATGTTTGATCTGAAACCTTATTTTAATCCTTTGTTTCTATTATCTCATTGGAAAACCATGGTTTAGGATTTTGTCTTGCTTATAGCCCTATCCATTGAATTCCCCTTTTTGCTGGAACATTGTTTCCTAGAATTATGTTTGTTACGGTCCTATGCATATCTTTCTCTACCTCCTTTCCTCCTCTCCACCATCAATACAACTTCAGTTTTAGCTGTCTCATTTTCGTGTTTCAGCCACCATAAGGAGAATTCATTTCTCTCTGAGATTGCCCAAATACCCCCCAGCATTTGTATCCATTAGTTGGCCTGAATCTTCCTCTTCGAAATATTATTGAACCAAGCCCCTCATACCTTTTTACATGACAATTAGAGTGTTGTAACCCCCTTACAATATAACCTCACAAGCACTCGTCTATTTAAGATGTCCTAGGCGTTGGACTACAATAAACCTAGAGGTTGTCTCTAGGGAGCTTTCTTGTCTCATGATGAACTTGTGCTGCATGGTGCAATATTTAACGACAACACCACCCAATAATTAATACATAATCCCTTAGATAAAATCATACAATTAGCCATTTCTTTTCATGTACAATTCTTTCTTTTAGAAACACCATTTTTTTATGTATATGGAATGATATGTTATATATGAATGGCTTGTGCATTGTAGTAAGTTGTGAATTTATTACTGCCATATTCACCTCCATTATCTATTCTTAACATTTACAGTTGTTGTCTAGATTATTTTTTTACAAAGGCCTTGTAGGCCAAAAACAAGTCAAAAACATTGCTGTTAAGTTTTAAGAAATAAACCCAAGCCCGTCTCGAAAAGACATCAATGAAAGCTAGGAAGTACTTGAACCTAAAGAAGGAAGGAGAAGAAAGTGGACCACATAAATCATTGTGAACAAGTTACAAAGTGGTTGAAGTGCACTAAGAGGCGTGTTTGTTAAAATTGTCCCAATGATATTTTTCGAGAACACAATTGGCACAAAAACCATCTCTGCAAAAAACGAGGGGAAGGTTAGTCGCCATATTTTGATCATAAAGTTAGTATACTAAGCAGTAGTTTATATGTCCAAATCACTCATGCCAAAGTTTGCTAAGTTATCACTGTGAGCAAGAAAAATTGATGAAAATTATGATGACCCAATGTTGTCAAACTTGTACAACTAGATAATATCATAAACTATTCATGTGGAAAGGATATTTTAAATTCTTAATTACAACTTGGTGAGGTGAAAAGTCTATTGTTTTAGCTTAACTTGAATCAGTAATTTGACATATAGATAGAAGGTCGCAGGAAAGACTTGGAACACATAATACATCATTGAAATGGCCATCATATACTTGAAATGTTCCACACCCTACAACATTAAGACTTGATACCCTTGAGGGTTAATTTAATTGGTTGAGTCCCCATCGTTAAAGAACCTTTGTTATTGAGAAGTCACAGGTTCAATTATGCCAACACTCTCGTGGTTAGGCTCCATGGTTGAGATGATAAAAATTGATCCCTTCAAGTGGATCTGCTTTGTACAAATATTTTGTGGATGTAAAGATCAATGATCTCTGGGTTTGTGAACCACATTTTAAAAAAACAAAAAACGAAAAACAAAAAAACACACTAAGAGATTAATCATCACCAACAAATATTTTCCTGGTGTTAAAATCATTAACAAAAGAAAAAATGGCTTTATCATTTTCCATATGATAAAATGCTCCAAAATCAATAAGTCATTCATCAGAAGAAGAAGTAGAGGTTGTGTTGAAGGAGAAACCAAAAGTAGAAAGTGCATGTCATTGAGAGGAAGTGTTAGAAGAAGAACCTATGCTGATGTTGTGCTTCTTCATTGCAACTTCTAAGGCCTCCATATTTTTAAATCATTTGGACTCTAGATGACCATCATACCCATAATAGTTGCAATGTCTATCAAGAAAAAAACAATTAGTACAATACATTGTAAACATAAATTACTTTACTATTCAAATTATTAAAGTAATAATTAATATTCCTCAACAAATAAAATCAAAAAAATTAAAATTTCATAAGGTGGAATAAATGAAATTTATTAAAAAGACCAAAAATAAATTTATTACAATACAGTGAAAAAATATTACAATACATTGAAAACATAAAATCTGATAAACAATTGTAATAAATTAAATAATACCAATGGTCATTATAAGTGAGTATTATATAACTAGATTAAAAAAAATAAAATAAATAAATAAATAAAGCATTAAATTTATAAAATCATTATAAAAATAAAATGGGAATATATAAAATTTTATAAATCAAATTTTATTAATTATATGACATAATAAATAAAAAATGAATTAAAATTATGTATTAATAAAATAAATGATTATTTACCTTGAGTTGGCCAGCTCCCCACTTTGATAACACTCCATATCATATTTATAATGCCCATTTATCTTCTTTGTAGAATCAGTCCTGAGGATGAGTCTTGTTCTAGACTCGAAACGTAGACAACATAAAAAAACATATTGTGGAATATCCAAGCCCAAAATCACAAAAACCGCACCACAGAAATCTACAAACAATTAATCTTCTTACTCTTTGATTTTGGTCCTTTATTACCATTAAGAGCAGATGTTGCCTAAGAGGGTTTGGAACTCTTATTTTGTTTGTTTTGCAAGGATGTTGCTCCCTTGGATGTGTGATTATATTTTTATGTTGGTCCATTAAGGCTATGTTAGATTTGCTTACATGTTAATCACTTTAATGTGAAAGATTTTTCCTTGTTCTCTAATCAGAGAGTCACAACAAGATTTGAGAGAATGTTTTAATAGGAAATTCCCAAAGCTTATCTAGTGGCATAAAATGTAGTTACAAAAATAGAGTATTGAGAGCCAAGCTTTGAAAGAATAATATATATGAAAAATTCATCATCTAGATCAACCTGATAGTCTTTAAGAAAATTTCTAAGTGGTTTAAACTTAGATAAATAATATTCAATTCAAAAGAAATTATTAGGAATTAAAGTCATGATCTAATTTTGAAGTTGATTAGATCTAATAATATTGGTTTCATCAAATGTATTTTGTAACTTTTCCCAAGCTTCATCTAGAGCACCATTTCTTGAATATGAAATTGCAAATAAGGAGAAATGGACATTTTGATTAATCCACAAGCTTTGTCATTCCTACTATCCCATCTAAATTTCATAATAGGATCAATGGAGGCATTTTCTTGTCCCAAAATAATTTGGTACATCCTTTTACTTATTAGTACATTCTTCACGTGGGATTTCCATGAGAAGTATTTGGTACTTGTAAGCAAAGGTTCACTTGGAGTGGCTATATTAAAATATGAAGATAATATGGTTTCAAAAGTTGAGACTAATTATCTAGATAGAAAGATCTAAAAAAAAAAAAAAGTTGTTTAAAAAAAAACAATATTGAAAATGGAATTCGGATGTGAAAGTTATGCCCTTTTCAAAAAAGGCATTAACAATAGCAAAGAGCCACGTGGCGGGTAGAAGTTGACCCACATAAAACCTGCAAGCATTAGTAAAATTCCAAAATTACCATTAACTTGAGTGTGAAATTAATGCCATGTTCCTAGGGTGGCGAAAAGTCCAGGTGATCGACTCCCAATGAGATGAGTTTGATAATTACTCTAATACCACCCCTTAAATGCAAGTTGGGGAATCGAACCAAGGCCAAGGTTCTAATATCATGTTTGGGAAAACATGGTATTCCATACAAGACGAACATCTTCAATAACCACTCACAAAACCAGATCAAAATCACAATGCCATTATTTTTACATGATTAAAACCCTTTGAGAGGGAAATAGTCCACAACCCCAAACAGCAAAGCCACTTAAGACAGTTTTAGTAATGAAAAATAAAATATTTCACATGAGAGAGTTCTCACAATTAATCATCAGCTATGACTCTCCATTCCCTTTAAAAATAGATCATGGACCAATCAGTTTTCAATCCATCGACCAATAGTCATTAGTATTAAGGACAATATGAGACATCAAATCACTCGATATCTAAAACATATCATAACCATTAGATTACAATGCAATTATTGCATATTAAAGAAACACACATTTACCTAATAGACACATTGGACTAAATTAATCTTAACTAACTCTTGAGTGTCTAAATATCCTAACACGCATCATGTCATTACTTAACATTAATTGTGGATATCACGTGTCAAAAAGTAACTCCACTAACTTTATTCTCTCGTTCCTCTTTTTTCTCGTTTCAAGGTCACTTACAGCATCAATAAATGAAATTTGTCTCCAGGTAAAGGAAATGTGATGGAAATTGTATTGCAGGATTTTCTCTCCATCACCTCTCATAGAGCATGATCATGAGTTAGTAACTTATACTTATTATTTTTCCTTATCCAATGGAATGACATGAAAGAAGATAGTACATTAATAAGTGCACTGAAGAATTGGGACTTAACAAATACGACTCACTAAAAGTGCTTTATTAATCAAGTCATAGATCATTAAGTACATCAAGAGATGGCTAGTAGAAGGAAGAAGGAGCTATTTTTCAATGACACGTTCAACTCACTTGCTTTCTTAGATAAACAATTTCATTGGTCCACTCCATATAGTGGTATTTGAACTTGTCTCCAAATGAGAAGAGGAGTAACAAGATTTGGACTATTGGACTAGCAAACTCCACACGCATCCCTGAAGTTCTTGATTTCAAATATGTAGTTTATTTGTGTGTGTGGCAATTTGATCCAAAAACTAGAACTATTAAGCTTGGAGTTAAGAATAACTTGGTCCCTCTGACTCTAGAAGCATTTAGAAAGCTCCTTAAGTTGTTGGAGCCTAAGAAGTTACTCAAGTTATCAGAATTTGATACTTTCTTGGACTCTCAAGGCAATAGAATTAACATTATTCAGGGGTTCATGCTTCCTTCTATATATGTTCCTTATGATATTTCTTTCATAAATATTTCAATATTTTCTTATCCTTTTAGATATCTTTCATGGATTTTTCCTCAAATAATGGGATGATAAACTACTTCATATGTCCCTAAGTATGTTCTTTATGCATTATATTATTCTTTCTAAAGAGATGTTATTTTCGACTGTGAAGACCTAATTTCTAGTGAATTGTCATTCTAGCTAACCAATCTATCCAAAACTCACAAATTTCTCATGAAGACCTATTTTTTCATAGCCTTAGTATCATGCCATACCTTCAATGGCCTACCCCATAAGAAAGTTTTTTAATCCGAACATAGAACTAGTACAATTCTAGTACCCAGTTTTATGGAAGCACCCCATTTCATATTGGTAAAGTACAAGATTATTTTGTTAAAGAAGTTAGTTATTTGGTGGCTAGGAAAGAAACTAACAAATTTAAAATCAAGCACAAATATTCCTTTAGGGAAAATGAATACATGAAGAGAGATAGGAAAGCATCCTGGTTCACATCTATGCATTCTAGGAAAAACCCATGATGCTTCCAAAGTTTGTATTGGACATGTACTTCATAGTATGTAGGAAATATCATCCATGGATAATTTTGTTTCAAAGAAATAAAAAGAATTAGTTCATTTCTTTTCAATTTACTATGGGAGAAGTAACTATGAAAAACATGGCTTACTTGGTGCAATTCTTTGAATCATTAAAACTTTTCAATTTAATTGAAGCAGAGACAATTCAAGGATTGAGCTAGAGGGTATCTTTTCAATACACCTCTCCATAGTTAGGCATTACAATTTCTTTACAATGATTACTAAATAAAGTGGAGAATGTCACATTGTCCCATCAAAAGAAAGATAAATACCTACCCTTATTGAAGAAACCAACATTACTTTGGGAGGAGAAAACAAAAAAAGAGGCAAAAAGCCTACAAACACTCCTCCATCTTCAACACCTCAAGCTTTCCCAAGTTCATTGTAAAGTCATAGAAGGAAGGACTCCAATATGGCTAGAAGAATGAGTAATGATATGCCCTCTGATGCAGATGGAGAGGAGCCACCTTCCAATGCAATCGTATAAAGGTCACACATTGTTGAATCATCGAAGAGTAAAAGTTCTAAAGAGGCTCAACCCATGGAACAACCAATTGCTATATAAGTTGATAGTGATACACTACATGATTCGGTTGAAACTTTCATGGAAGAAACCCAAAGAACAATTGAAGAGATAATAGAGGAACTTGTTAGTTTTGATGACATCCATAGAGTGTGCAAGGTACACATTGTGACGAGAATAATAAAAGTTTAAGGGTGGAAAGATTAAAAATTCAAAATAAAATGGTCATTAATAATTCAAGAATAGAAGTGGATGTCTTTGAAGTAAGATAAATTTTACTCCTAAAGCTACACCAAACTATTGGTGAAGCTCTAGCCCACTCTATTACGGACCAGGAGGTAGAAAATGAGGCTAAAATATAGAACAAACAACCTTGAAGAAGCTATCAATCCAATGCCTTTTTTCATGATTCCCTTAGCTATAAAAGCACCTGAGTCTATGGAAAATAAACCCAACACACCCCATCGAATAAGAAAAGTCACCTATTCACTAGAATCAATTCTTACATTGTAACTACTATCAATAAGAGAATGGAAACCATTGAGGAACTATTGGAAACTGCTATGGACTTAAGTTTTTATGGAATAGAGAATTCATTCATTTATTGATTATCTTAAAAGGATCAACAATTTATTGATAATGAATTGTCAACCTTTGTTCACAAAACCAATTTATTTAACGAATTCTAAAAGACACAACAAAATCTCCCAGGGCCCAAAAGATTTAAGTAGATCAAAGTTGGTTGGTTTTTTAGAATAAAAAATGCTAGAGGAGGCTATTGTTGACTATTCAAATATTTATAATAAAAGGAGCAACATATTTCTTAGGTCCATTCAAGTTGTAAATGACCTTTAGAGTGCATGTATGGCTAGAGATTCTATGCTTATATCCAAATATCTATTACAAGGAGAGTTATATATTATTAAGACATCAATGGGTTCTGAATTAATAATTTAATTGATTTCCTAGAAGTTGAAATTAAAAAATGGTTAGTCACATTTGTTAATTATAATGAATGCATATTAGCTACAACTACACAATTGCAAGTAGATACCTGAGGTATCAAGCCAGAAATATTAGACATACGTGTCAAGTAAGACACAATGGTTCAAGATCATTACAATATATCGTTAATATTCATTGAATGTCAAATAGTTAGATTAACGACATACTTCCAGCAATATAAATTATTATCTTCTTCAACTAAAAAAGAGAGGTCCTTCCACTTCATTTTTGTGAATGTCCAAATTCATTGAAGCAATTCCCCTCTTTCTTCCCTGTCCTTGGTCATCCGACTTTCTTGATTTTTGCTATACATCATTTAAGTCAATCCCTGATTGAAACTCTTTCTTTATTTTAGGTACCTTAATATTTATTGGTCCTTGGGATCCCAATTCTATTCCTCTTATGGGATGAATGTAGTTACTTTTACAACTCTAAGTATCAAGATTTTGACGAGTCATTTAGGAACTTGACTTTTCCAAAACTTTGAATTTGTGAAATTCATTTTATTTTTCTCTCGTAAAGAGCTCCATTTTGGTAAAGTGATTCATTTGTGATTATGAGACTTATTTTAAAGTAGTATGAATCTCATGTATGTTTTCCTATGCCCTTTATGATTTCATTGAGTGAAATTATTCTTTAGCTCTCTGAATATCTAGACCATTATTATTTTGTCTTTATCATTTGTCTTACTTAAATTATGCTTATCTCATGATGATGAAAGGAATCGACATAATTAATTAAACTTTCATATATTTACTTTTGTCATATGTTCTTATTACCACACATCGTCCACTCACAGGTGTATGATTTGGATAAATATTATTTCCTGGTATATAAAAAAAATATGGGTGTGCATTTAAATAGGAGTGTTGGGCCGTTAATATGCCATTATTATTATCACTTTCGAACACTTATCCCGCCCAATTCCACTATTCTTCATCATGTCATTTATTATAATTTATTATATAAATCCATTTTATGATGATTTATGCTCTTATATTATTTATTCTCCTTTATTTCTAATAAATTGATGATTATGAATTATTTTATCAATGATAGTTCTAATAATTTGGTTATAACATTATTCACCATTTTTAGCCTCCAAGGTAACTTCCAGATTGAAGATTTGATTTTTAAAAGTGCCAACTCAGAAATTCGTTGGATTAAGGAGTGACAGTTTTGCGGTTGAGATTCTGAGCAAATGGAGACGAATCTGGAAAATCTGGGACATGGGTTTTGTCCAGAACGGGCCCAATTAACTTTTTGAAAGAACGGTTTGCCCAAATTCTGCTTGTACTGAGAGAAACGCAGGGTTCTTTGAGAACGATTTTCTCAGATTTGCTGTCAATGCGATTGTCCTCCAAATCTCAGCTGCAAACCCAAATTCGCCTTGCTCTTGTTGGAAGTTAGATGGAAATATATTTTCTTGTTGATCAATTGGTTAGAATCAATCCAATTTTGCAAAAGAAATCATGTTGTAATTATCTATGTTGTAACTGCTCTCTGATCTTTCTTTATTTAAATGAAAACAAAGATCAGAGATAGGATGACTATAGGATGACTTTGGGGATTCAAATGATGGAGAATTGATGATTTGAATTAGAGATTCAGAAGCAAGGATTCATGATAGGATAGGAGGAAGGAAGGATTGTTTTATGCTGTAAGTCTCAAAGCTTCAACTATTGTAATGATTTCACCATTTAATGATTAATACATAATTTGGGCATTGTTGTTCACTCTTTTCCTTCTGAAGTAACCCAGAAGCGTCCGCTGGCGGCTAAGGGCCCAGCCTCTGGTGGAGTATGTTGCTGTTGTTGTGTATCATATCTTTACAATTGTTGTTGTATCATTATATTGTGATTTCTGCGTGGTTTTCTTATCTTTATTACTCGGTAATCTGATATACCTTTCATATGCTATGCTATGCTCTGTTACGATTAATGCATTTATGGCTTTTCTCAGGAAATCTGCGTAATGACTCTGCATTGTATAATTGAATCTTTTCATAGTTGATCGCATGCTTTTAGTTGCAACCAGTTATTTTTGTTACAGAGCATTGGTGTGAATGTTACTGTCATTGGATCCATGTGAAATAACAATTATTGGAACTTGAAAGTAATGTTACTCTGTTTTGAAACATAGTTATATTATCCTTCATTCTCAGATTACTATATTAATGTGAGGCGTGCATATATGGTTGATTATTTTTGTTCTATAATTCATCAATGAGTGTTGTTCCATAAAGTATATTCCATCCAGTTTGCTTGAGGGGAAAAGAATGTTATATCAGAGTGTGAATCAGTTGGTTTTGACTCGCGAGATTTAGTTCTTTTGATTGTTGTTCCATTTACTACTGTTCCATTTCCTTTTTGCTGTTTCATTTTACCTTTTGTCGTTCTATTTACTTGCCTTTGCTGCTTTGGTGTGAGAGAAGGTCTAAGGCTGTAGTGAGCCTCAGCAGTCGCTGCCTAGCTCCCAGACCTATGGTCCATGCTCTAATTTCCTTTCCATCAGTTCTAGAGGGATGGGTTATCGCTTCCGCACCCTTGACTGATAAGCTGCCTTGTGTGATTTTATCCTTTTGAAGTAATTTAGTCATAGTTTAGCATCCGTCTACCCTTTTATTTTCTAAACACTGTACTGCAAAACATTACTCTTGAGTAAATAGCCGCCTCAGACTGAGTACACTCTTGAAATAAAAAGTTGTCCCTGGGTTGACAATTAATGTGAGGTAATTAGGTGTTAAAAAGACCCTTTTTATCGCTCCACAAGGAGTACCACCTATTTAAAAATGTAGAGGGACTTATATCTAGGCCCTAGGCGGTTGACTTTTTCCTTAAGAGGAAAAAAGATCAACACCTCTCTAATATCCCATGAGAATACTAGTTATGGTCAAGGTAGTAAAATCTTGGAAAATATTCTCTCAGCTCATGAACATATTTTCTCACTTAAATCTTCCAATACCTTGAGAATGCTTATTAAACTAGATATATCCAATGCCTTTAATAGGTTTAGTTGGAAATTCATTTTTCACATGCTCAAGGATTTTGGTTTGTTTTATCCTTGAATACATTGGGTTATGGCACTTGTTGATCCATATTGGATCATTATATTTTTTTTCATCCATCTTGATGCTTTTAGAGTGGAAAAAATGGAGAAATCAACTCACAGGACCATTTTTACCAATGGGATCTAGTTTGGAAAATCAGGGTAAGAAACCTTTTGAGAGCGTTTTGAGGCATCAAACATCATTTTTTGGGGGTAAAAATTTTCTACTGTAGCACTAAACCTTTTTTCCATATTTTCCACAAAACACCCTCCCAATTATGCAAGAATCACCTCAAATGGAGTTTGTAGGCAAAATTTATGCCACTCAAAAGTTGACTTTCTTCTTTTCACCACCATAATTCGAGAAGATGCCATGTCAACCCCCATTATTTGTGGAAAAGGGGCTAGCCATGTGATTATGATGAAGAAGGCTCTTGAAGAGTCCATATTATAACTTTGATTAAGATTTTAGGTAGTCAAACCTAAACACTAGTAGGCTATCGAGTTGTGTTATAACTGGGCCAGTAGGAGGAAAAGGGTTTCCATTCTTTTCAAGTGAATTTATTCCATATGTGAGAAAAATATCCAAGAGGGATAGAATATAAAGCACACAGAGAGGATTTGTGCACTTTAGTAGCCCATGGGCCATAATTCATACATATTTGTATTCACAACCTTTTTCTATTTAGAGAAAGAGAGAAGAGTGACCTCACCTTCTAGCTAGGTTTTCTCTTGAAAGGTTTTCCCAGGTCATATATGTTGTAAATAATGAGAAGGGGGTGAATCAATATTTCACTTCTATTAGTTAATTTTAAATCTTCAGGGTATTCATTAACATTATCATCAGATCAAAAACATAAATCAACAACACCATTCAACAATGCACAAAATCAAAGACAATAGACATGATAATGTTTAGGTGGAAACCCTTATGGGAGAAAAACGATAGAATGCTTCTTAATATAGGTATTTAAATATTACGAAAATAGGAATATCTAACTTCTAATATTCTCTAGTGATAATTGGAAGGAGGCTCCAACCCCCTAATTTATCAACTCCAACTGAAAGGATGCTCCAACGCCCTAGTTTATATGCTCCAACCTGAAAGAAGCTCAAATTCCTTGATTTACCAGCTCTAACTAGAAGGATTCTCCAAAACCATAATTTACCAACTCCAACTAGAAAGACGCTAAAATTCCCTAGTTTACCAACTCCCACTAGAAGGATGCTCCAACACCCTACTTTGCCAACTCCAATTAGAAGGACGCTCCAACGTCCTAGCTTTATCAACTCTGAATGAAAGGATTCACCAACACCCTGCATATGATCCAACCTACCCTAGCACCACCCTACCACCCTAAAGTGTTCTCAGGGTCCAACCTGAAGGAGACTCCACTCTCTACCACCCTACTCAGTAAGCCACCACTTGCCTTGAAGTCTCTACCCTTCAATTCACCATAGTGAACCATGATTTCATTTCATTTTCAAACTGGATATCTCTATGATCGATATCAAAATAAATAATATCAATATATTATGCCAACTTTGTTGATCTACAATACTGACACAACATCATTAAAAATAAATCACTATACTCTTTCTTGCATACCTTGCATAAATAAGTCTACGAAATAAAAATCATTGTCTCAACTTCTCAACTCCTACTCAATGCATCAACAGCATAATAACTCAACAAAATATAGTGAAACTCCTATGTATTTTGGTCATAAGTCAATCCTTAATATTGATACAATCAAACTATGACACCTTCAGTCTAAACAAAAGGAATATAGTAGCAATTCATAATCATCAAGATGATATAGTCATTATATTGGCAATATATATTAACATGAAACAACCCTATCTATAAAATGAAATTCTCCTCATACATACTCAACCACTACCATACTTAGCAATAGTAATGCATATCAATACATTGTCCTCATATGATATTGTTCAATTATTTCAACACTATCAATTCTAACCTTTGTTGCAACATGTCAAGCTAGCCTATTTCACTCTTCAACCTTTATAATTTCCTTTTGAGACTAACAAATTTCACCTTGATTTTCACAAGAATATTCCCTTCTACAATTACTTAATAATTTTCATATCTCAAGTTTGCAATTGAGAAGCATGCTATTGAGGATGTTGTTGGTCAAATATACTTCCCAAAATATGTCATAGGTTTTCTTCTGGTCTTTATCAGCTACAATGATCATACCTTCTTTTGCTCAAATACTATTGTACTGACCTTGACAATTAAATGCACTGATTGCATATGTTGATATCCATGTATGCCTTTGATGAATTGAACTTTTTCCACATACCTTTGAAAAAAAACAAAAACCTCAGGCATGTTTGCAATAAGCCTTGGCACAATATCATATTAGGATTGTCACAACAATAAATGACAAATGAAATTGCTCTCCTCCAAATACCAAGATTAGTATTGTTGATGTTAATGACTTATATTTCTTAAGATGCAATTTTGTTCCTAAGATTAAAAAGGAAGAAACTTCCATCTTCCTATGTACATACTATAAAATTAACGACAACCAGTCCTCTACATTGTAGTAACTGAGATGTCAATAAGCAGACAGGATGATCCATAGATGGTTGCCTTGTATTGGCAAACTTCGATCACAAACTCCCAAAAATATATAATGATAAGACCCTAAAAAAACCAAAAAAAGTCTATAAGTTGTCAAAAAGGATCAAGATTAACCTTAGAATAAGCCTCAAATGTTCTTCCTTTGAAGATGACCCTCTGTCTTTTTTGGTTACTGATTCATTGTTGGTATCGCTTATGATTTTAACAATAAAAATATTATTGTTTATTGTTACTGAGGTGCCCTTCAACATGAATTTTAAACGAGTTTGAACGTGGCCTAAACATCAATCTCTTGGAGCTCAAAGAAGAATAATGATCTTGAATTTACTTCATACTTAGCCCTTAAAAATGATGGATAGAAAAACCCTTCAATTAACCTTTGTGTATGATTCTGGTCTAACCTTAATAAGGCTTAAGAGCAGTGTAGATAGCGCTTACAGAAAACCAATATTGAGCTATAAAATCGATCCTTAGATTTGTGTTGGTACATTCCATAGAGGGAGACAAGATTAAACCTTTTAAACAAAGCAAGCAACAATCTCAAACCATGCCTTATGGAGCCCTACACTAGTTTCAAATTTAAGTTCAAATCCAACAAACATTTTTATTATAATGCCCTAACTCAGTTTAGCAAAATAAACTCCCACAAACTCAACCCACTTCAAAGAGGTATCACTAAAATATATCACTGAAGGGTCAAGATGAGCCTCAAGAAGCCGCAAAGAATGTGCCAAAAGAGGCTGAAATAGAGCTACAGGAAGGGCCAAACATACTTGAGAATTTGCCTTAAAAACCTTGGAATATATCTTAGAAAAAGACCTCAGAAATATTCTGCAAAATTAACTTCTCCTCATACATACTCAGCCACTACTTTTATCGTTAAAAAATGATCACGTAGCCATTTCTAACTCTGTGGATCAAAATACACCATGTAAGATTAATTTTACCATAGTAAAATCACTTTCACTATGGAAAATAATTTAGTAACCCAATTTTATTAAATTATTTTATGATTAAAAAAAAAAAACATGAGAATAATTAAATAAATCATTATTTATTTAATTTTCTCTAGGAATAATTATTAAATCATTGTTTAAATAATTATTCCTTGTCACATTTGACTAAATCCCCTAGGAATAATTAAATAAATCACTATTTATTTATTATTCCTTATTTCTATTATTGGAATAATTGTTAAATCAATATCTAATAATTATTTCAATTTCACACCGTTCTTAATCATTGCAAAATAATTAATAGATCATTTTATTTGTTAATTATTTCTAAATAAAGATATTTGACCATTTTAAATATCTTTTCTCTCTCCAAAAAAATATAATAAAGTATTCCTAACGGTCAGATATTAATTTGGTCAATATTATTTTATTATTCTCTATTTCCAAGGTTAACTCAATACTTTGTTAAAAATAGGAGGGTTTTCCATTCCTTCTTCACCATGATCATTATCATTGTCACCATTATCGTCTCTTTTCTTTTGAGCTCCCATTTGAGTTCTCCATACTGTTTTGGGTTTTTCACACATTAAGAGAGAAGATCGATTACTGAAGCATCAAGGACATTAAGGGACCCATCCCATGGAGAGGGATTTGTAGACCCTTTTGTTGATCTCCTTCACCAGGTGTCATAAATAAATAATTTATTCATTTTAAAATCTTTCCATTTGGGTTATTGCATTGGATATCTATATTGTTGTTTGTATTATGGATCATATATGGTTTTGTCACAAGTTTTTTACTTTTTATTGGAGATTTGAATCGTAAGCAACTACAAATTTTGTTAGGGTCACTTGTCACCTAGTGACTTAAGCGAAGTATTTTTGGTACACCTTCCAAGAAATTTCACACTAACAACTACAATACTCAACAATTTAATTGCATATCAATACATTGTCCTCACAAGAGTTTGTTCAATTATTTTGACACTATCAATTCTAACCTTTGTTGCAACATGTCAAGCCAGCTTATTTCACTCTTCAACCTTCCAAATTTCCTTTTGACACTGGCAACTTTCACCTTGATTTCAACAACAATATTCCCTTCCACAATTACTTAGCAATTTTCATACCTCAATTTTGTTGCTGAGAAGTATGCTACTGAGGATGATGTTGGACAAATACACTTCCCAAAAGATGCCACAGGTATGCTTCATATCTTTGTTAGGTACAATGATCAAAACTTATTTTGCTTAAGGACTATTGTATTGACTTTGGCAATCAAACACACTGATTGCATATGCTGATATCCTTGTATGCCTTCAACGAATAGAAGTTGTTCAACATACCTCTGACAAAACTCAGAAGACAAACCTCAAGTGTGCCTATACTAAGCCCTACACAATCTCATATTAGGCTTGTCACAACAAGAAATTACACATGAAATTGTTCTGCCCCATATCCAAGATTAGTATTGTTGATGTTAATGCCTTCTCTTTCTTAAGATGCTTCATAGGTAGACTACATTGTTTGTTTCTTAGCTTATAGAGGAAGAGGCTTTGATCTACGTCTATCCATATTGTAAAATTAACCACAATCAATCCTTTATAATGTAGTTACTAAGATTTTAATAAGCAGACATGTTGATCCATAGATGGTGGCCTTGTATTCGCAAACTTCGGTAACAAATTCCCCAAAATATATAATGATGAGACCCTAAAACAAACCAAACAAGGTCTAAAAGTTGTCAAAAAGGATCTAGACTAACCTCAAAATGAACCTCAAATGGTTTGTCTTTGAAGATGGCCCTCCCCCTTTTTTGTCACTGATTCATTGATGATACCGCTTATGATTTTAACAATAAAAAGATTGCTTTTGATTATTACCTAGGTGCCCTTTAGCACGATTTTTAAACAATCATGAATGTGGTCTAGATGCCTATCTCTTAGAGCTCAAAGAAGAATAATGATCTTCAATTTACTTCATATTGATCCCTTAAAAATTTCATATCGGTAAACCCTTGAATTGACCTTTTTGTATGGTTTTGGTCTAACTTTAAGAAGGCTTAAGAGTGGTGTAGATAGGGTTTTACAAAAAACCATGATTGAGCTATAAAATTGATCCTTAGATTAGTGTTGATAAATGCCACAAAGGGAGTCGAGATTAAACCTTTTTAATAGAGAGTAGAAATTCCAAACCATGCCTTAAGGAGCCCTAGATCAGTTTTAGATTTAACTTCAGATCCAATGAACATTTTTATTCTAATGCCCTACCTTATTTTAGCAAATTAAACTCCCACGGACTCAATTTGCTTCAATTAGGTATCACTAAAATCTATCATAGCAGGGTCGAGATGGGCCTCAAGGAACTACGAGAGCGTGCCAAAAGAGGTTGAAACAAAGCTACAGGAAGGGTTAAACAAGCTTGATACTTTGCCTCAGGAACCCCATAATATATATTAGAAAATCACCTCAGAAAGATTTTGAAATTCTTCTAAAGGTAACCTCATAAATTCTTCATTTTTCTGAATGAAAAATCCATCATAAAGATAAAAACGATGTCACAAAACGCCCTCAGACTTTGGCCTTCTTCAGATAATTCGTTCTACCATTGCCACTAAAATTTTAGAGCAAATAGACTTATCTTGTTGTCTCTTTGAAGGAATTTGAACCTCATATATATAGTCAATGAAGGGCTTTCTAGAGTGGCCAACATGCCCAAACAAGCATAAATTCTACCTAAGAAATTGTCCAATAAAATTAAATTTTAACAAGAGTCGATATGGTCCTTTTAGGAGGCCGATTTAACAATTTCAAAATTAATTTCTTTTGGAGCCAAAACCAAATATCCCATTAAGGTTGAATTGAACTTTATCATTTTGAATTAATCTTTTTTTAAGGGCCTGACATTAATCAAACTTTAGAGCTGATTTTTCAATGAAAATTTCCTCCTTTTAGGGTTTATATGACTTCTCATTTTGAGGGTTGATTGGTCTATATATTTATTCAATAATATTCCCAGACTTTGCCCAATAAAAATACTGCCTTTTACCATTCAATTTGGGGACCTTGACCACACTTTCAGGGCATAAACTTTGAGCTATCATATCTCCTCAACTGTGAGGAGTTAGGAGGCATGCCACCTACCACTGGAATCAACACAATGAGGATAATTAGATCAAGATATTTTGCATGAAAAACAAATGAGTTTCTCAACAAAATTATTTGTCAAATGCAGGGCTTCATGACCACATTATCCTTCGGGTGCATCTTAACCAGTGGAGCTTCTGATCGATGCAATCCATAAATAAATATTAAGAGCATTCAAGGATGACGTTGGCATCAATGACAATATCATTCAAAAATCTTCCCATTTTCCATTGATGGCAACACATATACTCCCCCTAAAATTACTTCTCCCCCCATCTCCATGCTTATGATATTCCTTTACTAAATTATCTCCCCTTTTGACATCAATGGAAAAGGGTTTCTTCCCCTAACGAAATATATTCCTTTGATGATTCCGCCCCCCCCCCCCCCCCCGCCCTGGCTTGCTATGCCTCACATGACTTGCCACAACTAATTCCATTTGTATTACCATGAGTCCTTCTGCAATCCTATCCATGACTTTGATTTCCAAACTTGTTTCTCCATAACACAAGGCTGACTAATCTACTCATAATTCTTCTTTGGTGATATTTTCACATCTTCCATCTATCATTCCATATCAAACAATTGAAGAATACATCTTCAAATTTGCAACCACTACTACTTAGAATCCCCCCCTTCAACATTCACCTGACAGAGAGTCAACAAGTTGGATTCTTCATAATAATGTATGAACCAAGTGTGTATTTTTATCATCCTAATCCTTGGAACCTTCCATTTTATATTCATCATGACCTTTCGACTTCACAAATACTAAGGGCATGAATGCTAATATTTTTTAATTTTCTTGATCTTCTTACTTTCATTTTCTTCTCCAAATTTTATTATATCTGCTATTAAAGTTCTTATTCATGGAAGATTCCATCAGGTCTCTACAATCACAATCTATATGTATATAGTTATGGAATTTGAATCACTCTATATAGTACCTAAATGATGAAGAAACTTGCATATACTTTCTGCTGACAAAGTCATTTTGAAATCTTTCCCTGTGATCCTGCAAACTTGCTTCTAGGGTTTTGATAATATCTACAATTCCTAACCATATGCCCAAAGTTAGAACATGAGAAACAGTAACCATTAAACATATTAGGTACCTAGATGATATGTCTTGTCCTGATGGTCTTTTGTAAACATTCTTCTTAGAGAAGGTACTACCCTTTGTTGATCCTTGTCCTTGATTACTTGAGTATTACTTCTTGGAGAAAAATGACCTTTAATCTTATTTTGACCTTGATTTAGCCTTTTAAAGATCTTGTTGCCAGGCTTCTCATCAATCTTTCTTTGTAGGGCCTTGGATCTTGTGCCTTCATTATATGGGGCTTCACTTGCTTCTTTTTCCTTCATCTTCAATCAAGCAATTTCTTGATCTTTATTATTAATGAAATTATCATCATCCAGTAATTTCTTCTTCTTCCATTTCCTAAGCTTGTCTATTTCACTTAGGGAATTGTCAAGTTCTCTTTTCTTTTGAGAAATATCTTCATGAAACCTTCTTTTCAAGGCTCTTCTTCTTTCTTCTCCCTCCTCTACTTGTAGTTTTAGAAGGGTGACTTTTTCTATTGATTTGTTGAAATATTACATTTGTTCCTTCTACCTTTTACTTTTCTTTTTATACTATTTATATTTTCTAGAGATGCATAAAGTTCCTTTTTATTTTGACTAACTTTTGCCTCATACTTCTAAACAGTTTCTTCTAATTGACTTGCCGAACTTTTTCTCCTTCTTTCCTGCTTCCTCCACTTGAAGTATTAGAAGTCCAACTTCTTCTTTTGAGTATATGATTTCACTTCCTATGTACATACTGTAAAATTAACCACAACCAATCCTATCTATTGTAGTAACTGAGATGTTAATAAGTAGACAATATGATCCATAGATGGTGGCCTTTTATTGGCAAACGTCGATCACAAACTTCCAAAAATATACAATGATCAAACCATAAAATAAAACAAACAAAGTCTATAAGTTGTCAAAAAGGATCAAGACTAACCTTAGAATGAGCCTCAAATGTTCTTCCTTTGAAGATGACCCTCCCTCTTTTTTGGTTGCTGATTCATTGTTAATATCACTTATGATTTTAAAAATAAAAATATTGTTTTATTGTTACTGAGGTTCCCTTCAACATGCATTTTAAACAAGCTTGAATGTGGCCTGAACATCTATCTCTTGGAGCTCATATAAGAATAATGATCTTGAATTTACTTCATACTTAGCCCTTAAAAATTTTGGATAGAAAAACCCTTGAATTAACCTATGTGCATGATTCTGGTCTAGCCTTAAGAATGCTTAAGAGCAGTGTGGATAGGGCTTGCAAAAAACCAAGATTGAGGTATAAAATCGATCCTTAGATTAGTGTTGGTACATTCCATAGAGGGGGGAAATATTAAACCTTTTGAACAAAGCTAGCAACAATCCCAAACCATGCCTTATGGAGCCCTACATCAGTTTTAAATTTAAGTTCAGATCCAGTGAAATTTTTTATTATAATTCTCTACCTCAGTTTAGCAAAATAAAATCCCACAGACTCAACCCACTTCAAAGAGGTATCACTAAAATCTATCACAATAGGGTCAAGATGAGCCTCAAGAAGCCACAAAGAATGTGCCAAAAGAGGCTGAAATAGAGCTACAGGAAGGGCCAAACATACTTCAGAATTTGCCTTAGAAACCTTGGAATATATCTTAGAAAAAGACCTTAGAAAGAGCCTACAAAATTAACTTCTCCTCATACATATGTTGACGTGGCGAATGTTCGCTATGCCAACAAGGGGAACTAACCTGATTGTAGGCCCCAATTAGATCTGCTTTCATTTGAAATGGCTAGTTCCGACGGGTTTTAAAGGACCCCATAAACTGTTATAGGTGTTGAAATATTGCTCCCCAGAGGAAGACTTCCATTAAATTAACAAAATAAATAGCTAACCTATATGTATCAGATCATATCTATACTAATTCTAACTACTTATGCTAGTCCTAACTATTCTAATCTATCTTGCAGGAGCATAACAAAAAAGAGGTTAAACATCATATTTAGATTCCAAGTCCAAATGAATCAATTATTGGTTCACAGATGAACAATGTTGTATTAAAACTTAATTGCAATCTTATTACTCATTCAATAATTCACATTCCTTTCCATACAAATAAAACTTGAAACTATTGTTTAACAAGTTTAGAATCAGCAACCTTTCATGAATTAACCGTGGTAACAAATTATATTTGAATAACCAAGACTAGTCACGAACTATCTGTTATCAATATCCATAAAAACAAAACATATTTATATTTATGTGAGCAATAACATCTTGATTCTAAACACATGAAAGAAGACGAAAATGAATCTGAAAAAAGGCTCCTTCTTGACCCAAACAGTCTTCTTTATTAGCACAATAAATCAAAAGTTGTTATGCCCAAAAAACGTCCTCCCCTCATCTTCGGAGGTAATACTTATGCAGAAGGAATTGAGCCTCGGTCTTCCCCTAACTTTTCACGTCCCTTATCTTTTCATTATACAAATCAAACTATACAAACGTAGAACAGTTGGCATAACCACTGACAAGTTGAGGTACATTTGTTGGATCGTTCTACTTCCTGGGGGGGAATGAAAGGATGTTGATGGAAAGGAGAATGACTGCATGTCATCTCTTCATGATGAAACCTGGGACAACTTCACTTTCAGAATATACAGGCAACACATGGAAACTCGACTGAGAACGCCTAAGGCCAAATCTTTAACAAGAACCCGCTCATATATGAACTCCCCAGATCCGCTCATGAGTATTTTAATCCTCGCCTACAGAGATAATTAACATTAGCTTTATGATTATGAAACATATGATAGAAATGCCTAAGAGCAAATCTTGCCCTCATTAAAACTTTATAACATGATAAGGCATATTGAAATCAAAAGGAGCGAGTGTGAAAGAATTGGCCCCTGGTTCAGCCAAGGTTGTGATGTGATCGAGTCACAGTCACACATCGCAATGGACAATCACATGCAACATCACCCCTATTGGATTTTCCTTTGAAAACCCGGACCACAACATTTTATTGGAATACACGAGAAAACACGGGAAAACTCGCAGTCGCACCATAAGGCCAGACTTCAAATATTATGCACCTGAATCTATAGTTATCTTCGGGTCCTCTAATCGCATCACGCCTTATGTATAAGCCTTGAGCTCTGCCGATTGCGATATGCGATAGGCTGGACCTGAAAATATATATGTTGCATTTAATAGTTCCAGCAGGTCCGGCATATCGCAGTGTGCCTGCGCCTTATATATAAACCTTGGGTTTCGCCGATTGCAATATGCAATTGGGGAAGCGGACATGAAAATATATGTATTATGCTTGATAATCTTGGTGGGTCTGTTGTTCGCGTCGTACCTTATGTATGATTGTAGAGTTCCGCCAATTGCGATTTGCGATGGGCTCCAAACCCAAAATAAAATGTGTTATTAATAATCCTGACAAGTCCACCATTCGCGAAACGTTAAAGCTTGGGCTTGGGGTCTTAGCAAAGTGAGATTGTGATTTTCAATTGGAGGCTTGATCACATCACATTTATTCATGAGAGATAGGCATTGCCCTTGATCAATGCGACCTGCGATATACAAAAAGGTATGCAACGAGGATGTGTGGAGATGTTAAGTCATGCGTCCTTTGCAAAGCATTTCTATTATAAAAAATTTATAATAGGAATAAAGATGTGATGGAAGGTTTTGAGGGGTAAAGAGTGGGGGTGGTTATATGTGTGGATATAGAGCACCATGAAGGTTTATGAGGATTGAAAGAGTCCAGATGAAGGATATGAATGAAGGGCTAGACTGGGTTATGAATGAATCATGCAGCAGAGATTTATTCAAGGGGGGTCTTGACCATTAAGAATTGAAGATTCAACTCGACATAGAGTTAAAATCCCTAAGCTAAAAACATATCATTCGAAGAAGTGAAAGATCAAACTTTTAGGTGACCCATTCAAATTTGTTACCAGAGCATGTTTTAATAGGGTGGTGGTTGTGGCCACAACAACATACTCAGCCACTACTCTTATCGCCTAGCCATTTTTAACTAGATGGATCGAAATACACCGTGTAAGATTAATTTTATCATACTAAAATCGCTTTCATTGTGGAAGATAATTTAGTAACCCACTTTTATTAAATTATTTTATGATTAAAATAAAATGAAAAAACCCATGAGAATAATTAAATAAATCATTATTTAATTAATTTTCTCTAGGAATAATAATTAAACCATTGTTTAAATAATTATTCCTTGTCACAATTGACTAAATCCCTTAGGAATAATTAAATAAATCACTATTTAGTTATTATTCATTATTTCTATCATTAGAACAATTGTTAGATCAATGTTTAATAATTATTTCAATTTCACAACATTCTTAATCCTCGTGAAACAATTATTAAATCATTTTATTTGTTAATTATTTCTAAATAAAGATATTTGACCATTTTAAGTATATTTTCCTCAAAAAAAATATAATAAAGTATTCCTAACGGTCAGATATTGATTTGGTCAAGATTATTTTATTATTCTCCAATTTTGAGGTTAAATCAATACTTTGTTATAAATAGGAGGGTTTTCCATTCATTCTTCACCATGATCAATATTATCGTCACCATTATCATTTATTTTCTTTTTAGCTCCCATTTGAGTTCTCCATATTGTTTTGGGTTTTTCACACATTGAGAGAGAAGATCGATTACTGAAGTATTAAGGACATCAAAGGACCCATCCCATGGAGGGGGATTTCCAGGCCCTTTTATAGATCTCCTTCACGAGGTGTCATCAATAAATAATTTATTCATTTTAAAGTATTTCCATTTGGGTTATTGCATTGGATATCCATATTGTTGTTTGTATTCTGGATTGTATATGTTTTTGTCATAGGTTTTTTACTTTTTATTGTAGATCTAAATCATAAGAAACCACAATTTTTTGTTAGGGTCACTTGTCACCTAGTGACTTAAGTGAATTGTTTTTGGTACACCCTCTAATAAATTTCACACTAACAACTATAATACTCAACAATATAAATGCATATCAATACATTGTCCTCACAAAAGTTTGTTCAATTATTTCAACATTGTCAATTCTAACCTTTGTTGCAACATGTCAAGCCAACCTATTTTACTCTTCAACCTTCCAAATTTCCTTTTGAGACTGACAACTTTCACCTTGATTCCAACAACAACATTCCCTTCTACAATTACTTAACAATTTTCATAACTTAATTTTGTTGCTGAGAAGTATGCTACTGAGGATGATGTTGGTCAAATACACTGCCCAAAAGATGCCACAAGTTTTCTTCAGGTCTTTATTAGGTACAATGATCAAAACTTCCTATGCTTAAGGAATATTGTATTGATTTTGACAATCAAACACACTGATTGCATATGTTGATATCCTTGTATGCCTTCAATGAATAGAAGTTGTTCCACATACCTTTGACAAAACATAGAAGACAAACCTCAAGCGTGCCTATAATAAGCCCTAGCACAATCTCAGATTAGGCTTGTCATAACAATAAATTACACATGAAATTGTGTTGCCCCATATCCCAAGATTAGTATTGTTGATGTCAATGCCTTCTCTTTCCTAAGATGCATCACAAGTAGATGACGTTGTTTGTTTCTTAGATTATAGAGGAAGCTAATTTGATCTACATCTGCCCATATTATAAAATTAACCACAATCAATCCTTTATAATGTAGTTACTAAGATTCTAATAAGCAAACATGTTGATCGATAGATGGTGGCCTTGTATTCGCAAACTTCGGTAACAAATTCCCCAAAATATATAATGATGAGACCCTAAAACAAACCAAACAAAGTCTATGAGTTGTCAAAAAGGATCTGGACTAACCTCAAAATGAGCCTCAAATGGTTTTTCTTTGAAGATGGCCCTCCCCTTTTTTTTGTCACTAATTCATTGATGATACCGCTTATGATTTTAACAATAAAAAGATTTATTTTTATTATTACCGAGGTGCCCTTTAGCGCATTTTTTAAACAAGCTTGAATGTGGTATGGATGCCTATCTCTTAGAGCTCAAAGAAGAATAATGACCTTGAATTTAGTCGTATCATCCTAATCCATGTATTTGTATCATCCTAATACTATGTAGCCATATCATCCTAATCTTTGACACCTTCCATTGTATATTCATCATGACCTTCCGACTTCACAAATCCTAAGAGCATGAATGCTAACATTTATTCATTTTCCTGATCTTCTTACTTTTGTTTTATCCTCCAAATTTTCTTGTATCTGATACTATAGTTCTCCTTCATGGAATATTCCATCATGTATCTGCAATCACAAGCTATATGTCTATATTTATAGAATTTGAAGCACTCTATATGGTACTTGAATGATGAAGCAACTTGCATATACTTTCTGCAGACAAAGTCATTTTGAAATATTTCCTATGATCCTGCAAATTAGCTTCTAGGGTTTTGATAATATTTGCAATCCCTAGCCATATTCCCAAAGTTAGAACATGAAAAACAATAACCATTAAAAATAATAAGATACCTAGATGATATTTCTTGTCCTAATGATCTTTTGTAAAAATTCTTTCTTAGAGGAGGTACAACCCTTTGTTGAGCCTTGTCCTTGATTACTTGAGTATTACTTCTTGGAGAAAAATAACCTTTAATCTTGTTTTGACCTTGTTTTAGCCTTTGAAGGATCTTGTTGTGAGGCTTCTCATCAATCTTTCTTTGCAGGGCCTTGGAGCTTGTGCCTTCATTACATGGGGCTTCACTTGGTTCTTTTGCCTTCATCTTCAATCAAGCAATTTCTTGATCTTTATTATTAATGAAATTATCGTCATGCAACAATTTCTCCTTCTTCCATTTCCTGAGCTTATCTATTTCACTTAGGGAAATGTCAAGTTCTCTTTTCTTTTGAGCAATATCTTCCTGAAGCCGTCTTTTCTTCTTTCTTCTGCCTCCTCTACTTGTAGTTTTAGAAGGGTGACTTTTTCTATTGATTTGTTAAGCTATTACATTTGTTCCTTTTACCTTTCACTTCCTTTTTCAGCCTATTTATATTTTCTAGAGATGCATAAATTTCATTTTTTTCTTTTGACTAACTTTTGCCTCGTACTTCTGAACAAATTCTTCTAATTGACTTGCCGAGTTTTTCTCCTTTTCTGCTTCCTCCACTTGAAGTATTAGAAGGCCAAATACTTCTTCTGAGTATATGACTTCACTTCCTTGATTTGTTAATATCACATAAGGCATTAATAAATTCTCCCTCCATGTCAACAATTTCTTCTTCTTGTTTGTTAAACAACACAAACTTAATGGACATATATGAAAGATAAGTGTGAATCCATATTATTCACAAGATATACATTTATAATACATTCTTATGACCCTTGGTATTCATATATCAAGTGGTCTCTTGTACTTTGGTGACTATTCACATTCCATATCAACCCTTAGAGGATTAGGTGTCCAACATTACCCCCTTAATCCGAAGGGGTATGTGTGAGTCCAAGAAGAGAGCTATAATACAAAACTACAATAATGCATGACAACGATAAGTTAAATGTGTTGTCTGAGATGATGGAATAAGGCAGGAGGAATCTAGGTCTCAGCTGGTGATAGTCTAAGGATGACCACCAACGCTGGAATGCTTAGTGCAATTCTTGGAACTCTTCCAAATATGGAAAGAAGATGAAGTCTTCTGCTAGAGGAAGCACTCCCAATTTTTTTGAAAAGTGAGACCATTGGGGTCTCAACCTGTAATGCTTAGTGCAATTCCCACAACTCTTCCAAATCTAGCTAGAAGTTGAAATCTTCTGCTAGTGGAAGTATCCTAATGCTTTGAAAAGGTAGACCTTCAACCAGGATAAAAGGAGGTCTTCAACCTGCGGTGGTTTAAGAAAGTCCACCAACCAAAGGAATGCTTAGCGACTTCTGTGTCTTTGACTACAACTCTCAATCTGGGAATGGTTGTCTCTGGATGTAGGCTTAGGAAGCAGGTTAAGGTTGCGGCTCAAGCTTGCTTGGTGTGGCTTTAAATCTTGTATATGACCATCAATTCCCCCCTATCACATGCAATGTGAGAAGATGAAGAAAACTCAACAGCAAGAATTTTCAGTACTTGTAAAAAGATTATGTGATATCAGTGAAATATCTTCTTAGCCATTGAAACCCATTACCAAGAAGTGATCCAGCCAAGGTGAATATTTATTCTTGCGGGAGGCTTATTTTTTAAGCATTTGTTTGAAGAATGAGTGTGTTGACCACAATTCTTGCATGGGTGAATATCAAAACAATGATCTTTCACATGGCCAACCCCATCACAACGTTGGCATTTGACAATTTATGGTTGAGGATGAGCAAGAATAAGTGAAGATGAACTTCCATAAATAAATCCAACACTCTCAAATTTGATTGTATTTGAGTAATCTGGAGTATGAAAGGACGTCTCCTTATCATATCCAAGACTTGTTATGTGCTTCTTGTTGACAAGCTCTTCTCAAGATCTGGCGATTGGATTGGGAAGTGTGGGCTAAATTTCCACACCTACATGCAAATCTACTCTTGAACTGGACATTGAATCAACCTCAACTTCATATTCTTTCGATTGATGGGAGTCTCTCTCAATCTCAAATAGAGGATTGTTATAAACAAAAACAAGTTCATAATGATGCCTTTTCTGTTGTAACTCATCTCGCTGGAACGAGGTTCTATTCGGAAAAAATCAATCTTGTCATGTGCATTTTGCAGACAGATTTTAATGTCAACAAGAAAGGTTTTTTTTATTTTCACTGTGTCTTCAATAGTAGACAACATTAGAGTGCTTATTAATTCTAGCAAATCATCTAATCTGGCCATATTTTAATCTCAAGAATCAAACTTAGCAAATAGAGATTGTCAGCTTCAAGTTCTCAACTAAATTTGAAATAGACATTAGGGGAAGTTTGAGGTCTAAAATGGGCCTCCTAAGGAAATTATAAAATAATAGTGGAAATAATAAAATAAAATTATATTACATCATCAAATTTTAGAGGGAAAAGAGAAAAAAAAACTACTTTTTCAACTCGTATTTTCAACGTATCTCCCGGAGGTTTTATTCAAATTTCGAATGGGAGTACTTGTTGGATGCAACATTTGATTCATCATCCAAGTAGCCATGTTGCATACTTTTGATGGACCCTACTACATGAAAAATGAGAAATACATGAAAAATGTGATTCCAATCACGTTTTTTCATGTATTTCTCATTTTTCATGTATCAAGGTCCATCGAAAGAGTGCAACTGGATACTCCTTGGATGAGGGATCAAATTTTTCATCCAATGAGTGCTCCTGCTCGAAATTTTAGTAAAACCTTAGGGAGATACGTTGAAAATACGAGTTGAAAAATGGTAGTTTGTTATTTTCTTATTTTTTAATTTTTTTACTTTTTTACTCCAAAAATGGTGAATCATCCCCCATGGTTGACATCAACATCTTGAATCTTATTGGTTCTTATAAAGTTTATTTTGGTTGTACATTTTTCTTAGGAGGCCCATTTTAGACCTCAAACTAATGTCTCCCCCTTTCAAGGTGAAGTAGATAGTAACATAAAAGTCTTCAACGAAAAAAGGCTAAGGAACATTAAATATTGGCACAAATTTGTAAATCATAGTGCACTCAAAATCTTAGCCACTTAAAAATTCCACCACTTAAAGTCAGCATCAAAAACTAATGTTTTTGTATACTAATAGGACACGAATAGAGAGGCACAAAAGCTATTATGATCAAAATTTCAAGCAAGAGAATCTTTGAAATATGTGAAAATCTCAAAGCACCTAGAGAAGACTGAGAGTTACTTGTGAACCCTAAACTCCTTTAGCTAAAAGAAAAAATTTACATCTCCTTGCAAAGAGATGCTCTAGAAAATATTCAAAGCAAAATGTGAGTGGCTTCTTGGCATAAATCACTCTTTGATCAGGTGCTCAAGTTTATGCTCAAAAATCAAAGTGTCAAAATTTTGTCAAATTTAGCTTCAGATCAAAGAGCTCGTCATTCTAAATTCAACAAAATGAATGACGCTCAAATGTGAGTTCATATGCAGAAGTTAGAGAAAGTCAAAGCTCAGGTTTGACTTGGACATGTCGTAGGATTGGATGACATGGCAAAGGTCCTAGTGAATGGGGAAGTGCCAATCGGCAGGTTGCCACTGGGTCTCGCCTATCACATACCAGGGAAAAATAGAGGACGCAAGTTAAAAATTGGCCCCAACACAGACAGGTTGTCTGCGATCTTATCACAATCGCATATTGCAAGTGGAAGGTATTACAGAAATCAACCCCCGGCAGGTGGGGTTACGACTTGCGATAATTGCAATCACATATCGCACAAAAGCCCCATTGATATTTATGTTACCCTTGATACTTCGCTGATTGCGAAAGGTCCCCAGATGCGATATGTTATACACTATATTTCATAGCCCGACGAGTCCGTTGATATCTCAGTTGTATGGATTTTGATATCCGTCGAAGGAAAACACCGATTGATTTGCAATGGGGCTCCAGACCCGATATTTTATGGACTAGGTTTGATAATCCCGGTGGGTCCATAGTGGTATGGGTTTTGGTATCCCCCGATGGAAAGCGTCGATTACGATTTTTTATTGGGTTCCCAGACGCGATAATTTATATGTTAAGTTTAATACTCCTGGTGGGTCTGCCATATCGCAATCGCATATCACCCACCTAGTTCATAGTCCATAAGATCGCGGGACTCCACCGATTGCGATTTATCAAATAGACAACATGTTATGGCCCTCAGTGTGGCCAAATTCACTCAGTTAGTGGATTTTGGAGTGAATTTGTGGGATTATGTCAGTTTTGGAGCAGTTTGTGGAATAAATAGTGGGAGAACTAGGAGAAGTCATAACTTCTTCAATTCTTATCCAAATTGGATGCAAAAATAGGCTAGATCGCCATTTTTTGGGTATTATGAACTCATTAAGATCGGTTTTAGAGGCATCTAAACATTGTAAACACACTTTTGTTGTAATTTGAGCATAATAGAGAGGCCCGTGCCATTGGAAGTTGGACCAAGGAAACGTAGCCCAGGAGGGGTGAAATTCTTTATCATGTGCTTGTTGTGTGTTGTATTTTGATGGTATTTGTTGTTATTTTTCTACTTTTTAGCATATGTTTTTATGTTAAATTGTTTCTAACATTTACATACGAAACTCTCATGGTAATCAGTTAATTAAGCAAAAAATATTAATCCTTTAGCACTTAATAAGAAAATGATAAGCATCTTGGATTTTATTCTAAATGGGGAATCAACATAAGATTACTAATTTGCTCCATTTCAGATCAAGTTGGTATCAGAGCACTGGTTTTTGCTTATTAGATTTGCTTTGTGAAAGAAGAATTTAATTGTTTGCAAGTTTAGGTCATGCTTACAAGGTTAAAGCTCAAAAGAGGTGAAGGAAATCTGGTTGGAAGCCCTGAAGTTGGGTCAAGTGGAAGAAGAGAAAGGTTTTCAAAGTCTTCTACACTTGTACATCCTCAAGTTGTAGAAGTTGTAGTTGAGTCTTCAGAGATCATGTCTCATAAAGGAGAACCTACCATGACAGAAGATGAGAATATCTTTAGAAAGGCTTTCTTTGATATGATAGAGATGGTGACAGTCTTCTATGTAAAAAGGAATAGTAGATTGCAAGGAGAAATTTCCAAACCTCCCAAAGGATAAGGCTCTTCAAGAGGAGGTAATGGAAAAGGAGCTAATGGGAATGGAGACAAGCCTCCACCATCTTCTTCATATTCTACTTCACAAGCATCTTCACACTCTTCCACTAATACAACCTTTACTCATATTCATAATCATTCTCCAAAATGAACTAATAAATCACATTTTCTAAAGCTTGATGTTAAATTCGAGTTGCCTATGTACAATGGAGAAGTTAATGCAGAAAAGCTAGATAACTCGATTCATCAATTGGAGGTGTATTGTATAATTCAAAACCTTCAAGAAGATGATATCAAAATTCAATTGGCTTCATTGAGAATGGAGGGTGAAACACTTGTATGGTGGGAATCAAGGACTCAAGATGAGATCAAAAGACATGGTAATATCTCTATTACTTGGTCTGATTTTGTTGCTGCTATAAAAATAAAATTCTACCCTTTAGCGCATATGCAAAAAGCTATTATGAATTGGCAAAATTTCAAAGAATTAAAAGGTCAAATTGTGTAAGAGTATACTCAAAATTTTCGTAGAAGAGCTCTTATACTAGGAGTAGATTTGCAGTCACAAGATACTTTACTGAAATATATAGGAGGTTTGCAAAGTTATCTTCGATATATCATTTTTATGTTTAATCCCACGAATCTTGATGAAGTCTGTTTTCAAGCTACACGCCTCACAGCAAGAGGGAAAAATGTACAAGAAGAAGGTAAGAAGAATCCATTCCATAGTGGTGGAAAAGGAAAAAAAAAATAAAGGGAAAAAGAAAAAAATGCTTCTCTTAAGAAAGAAGGGGAGAATCTTGTGTGAAAAAATTGTTCCAAAGAGGGTCATGATGAAGCATATTGTTGGAAGCTTCATCTTGAATTAAGACCGAAGAAATTTAACAATAAAGGGAAACAAAGGACAAATATTGATGTACAACAAGACTTGGGTTCTGACTCAAGTGATGAATCAAAAATTGCAGCCATAGTTAATAAGGGAAATGTCCTGGAAAAAGCAAGCAAAGAGGAAGTCATGGAAATCACCAACGCAGAAAATAACTCCAATGATGTTTCAAATGAGGAAAACAAAATTGAGTTGTTCCATATCCGAGTTATTTCCAAACACACCAAGATTGATATGTTGTTTGACAGTGGATCTCAGGCAAATTCAATTTCTACATATTTGGTTAAGAAATTGAATCTGGAAACTGTGCCTCATCATAAACCATATCTGTTGGGTTGGATAACCAAGGATGCAAACCTTCAGGTCAAAAGGAAATGTATTTTCATGTTTTTTATTACTACCAATTTCGTTGATGAAGTCAAATTAGATGTAGTACCGCTGGATATTTCTGGAATTGTGTTGGGAAGCCCGTATCTGTATGACAGAAAAGATGTTTTCCATAGATTTGAGAACAAATATCATTTTTTCAAAGATGGAGTGGAGTATATTGTGAGAGACCATCGTAGGAATCTTAATTTTTCTTTGGAAAGCGCGGGGAAAATGAAACGGTTGGCCAATTCCAGCAAGAGTCTCGTGCTCCTTATGATCAACCATAATAATGAAACAGAGCATGATTCCTTTGCAAGCTGTGACGTGAAGTTGAAAGCTGAATTGGTTGATGTGGTGAATCAATATGGAGGCATGTTTCAAGAACCAAAGGGATTGCCACCAAAAAGGGGAATTCATCATGAAATTCAGCTACAGCAAGACTGTCCACTCCCAAATATTGGTATATATCGAATGCCAATTATGGAAAGTTTAAAATTTAAGAAACAAGTCTGGGAATTGTTAGATAAAGGTGTAATTTGTCCCTCTACTTCGCCATGTGGTTCACCAATTGTTTTGGTACCCAAGAAAGATGGAACCTGACATATGTGTGTAGATTATCGAGCTTTGAAGAAAATTATCATAAAGAATCGATACCCACTGTCCAGAATAGATGATTTGCTAGATCAATTAAAGAATTTGAAGAATGCAAAATATTTCACTAAATTAGACTTGAGAAGTGGATATCATTAAGTTAGAATAATTGAGGAAGATATTTGGAAAACTGTTTTTAAAACCAAACAGGGATTGTTTGAGTGACTGGTTATGCGTTTCGGACTTTGCAATGCTCCAGCTACATTCATGAGAGTTATGAATGATGTTTTAAGATCTTTCCTTGATGAGTTTGTAATTGTCTATTTAGATGATATTTTGATATTCAGCAAATCATGATAAGAGTGTGTCAAGCAAGTAAGGAAAGTGTTGGATGTCTTGAAAAAAGAACAATTATTTCTAAAGATGTTTAAATGTGAATTCAGAAAAACTTCCTTAGTGTATTTGGGCCACATAGTTGAACGAGGTGAGCTTAATATTAACCCCTCTAAAGTTTTGGTCATTGTGAATTGACCAATACCCAAATCAATCACAGAAGTAAGGAATTTCTTGGGAGCAGCGCAACACTGGAGGAAGTTCATTGCCAATTTCTCTTCCATAGCAGGTCCACTACATGCTTTGATGCTTTGACCAGCGTGAAGTTGTCTTCCTGTGGGGAGGAAAACAACAAAAAGAATTTGATGCTTTAAAACAAAAGATCGGTTCAACCCTAGTTTGAACATTGCCGGATTTGAACAACCATTTGAAATACAAACAGAGGAAAGTGACTACGCCATGGGTGCAATTCTTTTACAGCATGGTAAGCCCATTTCATTTCATTCCGAGATTTTTAATGGTGTTGTTATTAATTATCCTACATATGATCAAGAGCTTTACGCATTGGTGAAAAGTGTGAAGAAATGGAAGCATCACTTGATGGGTAAAGAAACTATTATTCACACCGATCATCAACCTTTGCAATATCTACAATCTAAAAAAAAATTACAGCAATCAAGGCACTTTCATTGGATGTGATTCTTACAGCAATTCCACTTGGTAATTAGGTACAAGAAAGGTATTCATAACAGAGTTGTTGATATGCTTTCTAAACTAGTTGTTAATGTAGCCATTTTACTCAAGAATAATTTTGTTTTTCCTAAAAGTTATGTTGAACAATACGCAAATGATACTGACTTTCAGGAGGTACATTCAAACTTGAGTCAAGGCCACCAAGTTGAGGAATTAGACTACCATGTACATGATAATCTGTTGTATCATTTGAGAAAACTTTTTGTTCCGCGGGGAGAGAAAGTAAATGTCACAAGGGAAGTGCATACTTCTCTTATTGCTATATATTTCAGTGTAAGTAAAACAGCGGCAAATCTTCAGAGGTATTTTTACTCGCATCATATGCTTGAAAGTGTGTCAATTTTTATCAGAGGTTGTTCATTGTGTGTAGTCAGTAAGCCTAATAATATGTAACTGGGATTGTACACACCACTTCTAGTACCTTCACGTCCATGGGAAAGTGTTTCTATGGATTTTGTAGGAGATCTTCCTTTATCAAGAAATGTAGTTGTGGATAGGTTCAGCAAGATGTGCATATTAATGCCTTGTAAAAAACAAATTACAACTGAACAAACAACTCAACTTTTCTTTCAAAATGTATGGGTTCATTTTGGATTACCTACTTCTATTGTAAGTGATCATGATTCTCGATTTGTTGGTAATTTTTGGTCAAGTTATGGAACTTGATGGACACCAAGTTGAAGAAAAGTACAACCTTCCATCCACAAACAGATGGTTAAACTGAAGTGGTTAACAAAACAGTGATTGATGAACAGTTGCATTATTTTCAGCATGTTTACAACCGAGCAAAACACTCTTCTACTCTAACTTCGCCCTTTGAGGCATGTCTTGGTTATTTGCCTAAATTGCCTTTGGATTTCATCTTTGAGAAAGATGTAGTTGTAGATGGACATAGTGACATAGACAAAGAAAAGTAATTCATTGAGAAAATTCAATTGATTCACTATACAGTTCAAGAACAACTAGAAAAGAATCAAGGAAAGTGTAAGGCAAGACATGATAAGCATCATTTGGATCATCGGTTTCACATAGGTGATGAAGTTTGGCTTTAGGCTTTAAGGTGAAGGTAAAAATATTAAACCAATCCATTATGGTCCATTTAAAATTATGGAAAAGATTGGTAATAGTGCTTTCAAGCTTAATTTTCCTTCATATATGCAAATTTATTCCGTTGTTAATGTTGAAAATTTGAGATTGTATGAACCTCCTTTGATTAAATATCAAGGAGAAAGTGTACAGATTCTATCAATTGAATATTTTTCTCCAGAATTTCTTGATGAGCTTCAGCAAGACACCATACTTGATAGAAGAACAAGGTCATCAAAGAGGGGAAATTTTGATTATCTTCGAGTGGGTCTCAAAGGTACAAATCCATCAAAGGCCAAATGGATTGAAGAGGGAAAGGTGAAGAACAATGCCCTCATCTATTCAATAACTGAATATAATCTTTTGTGGTCCAAAATTCTTCCAGTGGGGGAGAGTGATTAGGTGCTCAAGTGTATGCTCAAAAATCAAAGTGTCAGAATTTTTTCAAACTCAACTTCAAATTGAAGAGCTATTCATTCTAAATCTAAAAGTGTGAACGACACTCGAATCCGAGCTCATACGCAAAAGTTAGAGCAAGTCAAAGTTCAGGTTTGACTTTGACACATGGCAGGATTGGGTAACATGGAAAAGGCCCAAGAGAATAGGAAAGCGCCAAGTGGGAGATTGCCACTAGGTCTTGCATGTCGTATATCAGGGAAAAACAGAGGATGCAGGTTAAGAATCAGCCCCAACACAGACAGGTTGCAATGCGATCTTATCACAATTGCATATCGCAAGTGGAAGGTATTATAGAAATCGACCCCCAGCAGGTTGGGTTGCAATTTGCGATAATCGTAATGGTATATTGCACCAAAACCCCGCTGATATTTATGTTACCCCTGATACTCCACCCATTGCAAAAGGTCCCTGAATGCGATATGTTATATACTATATTTCATAGCCCGGCAGATCCGTTGATATCGCAGTTCTATGGACTTTGATATCCGTTGAGGGAAACGTTGATTGCGATTTGCGATGGGGCTCCAGACTCGATATATTACGGACTAGGTTTGATAATCCCGGTAGGTCCACAGTCCACCATATCGCAATCACATATAGCCCGACTAGCTCATAGTGCATAAGACTGCAGGACTCCACCAATTGAGATTTGTGATTTGGACGACAGGTTATGGCCTATAGCGTGGCTAAATTCTCTCTCAATTAGTGGATTTTGGAGCAAATTTGTGGGATTATGTCGGTTTTGTAGCATTTTGTGGAATAAATAGTGGGAGAACTAGGAGAAGTCATAAATTCTTCAGTTCTTATCCAAATTGGAAGCAAAAATAGGCTAGATAGCCATTTTTTGGTATTCTAAACTCATTGAGATAGGTTTCAGAGGCATCTGAGCATTTTAAACACACTTTTGTTGTAATTTGATCATAATATAGAGGCTTAAACCATTGGAAGCTAGACCAAGGAGATGTAGCCCAGAAGGGGTGAATTCATTTATCATTTGCTTGATGTATGTTGTATTTTGATGTTATTTGTTGTTATTTTGTTGTCGTTCAACATATGTTTTTATGTTAAATTTTCTCTAACATTTACATAAGAAACTCTCATGGGAATTAGTTAGTTAAACAAAAATTATTAATCTTTAATCACTTAATAAGCAAATTATAAGCATCTTGGGTTTTATTATGAATGGGGAATTAGTACAGCATCACTAATCTGCTCCATTTCATATCACTCTACAATTAAGACCATACAAACATCCGATCATAATACACTATCAAAATCTATCGTTAAGGCCATACAAACATCCGATCATAATAAACTAGCGCTTGGAAAGAGGAGTTAAGTTTCGCTTGAAGAAGACCAAGAGTCTTCCCCTTATTCAACTTTCATTCGACTGCTAACACGACTTCAAAGGTAGAGGGTCATACAAAGGGGAGACCTCTCAAGCGACATCAAAATGGGAGTCACAAACAAGTTTTCCTAGCTTATTCGCTCACTGACCATGAAATATCTGAGAGGGTACATGTCAAAACTCTGGTCCAAACTGACACAAACTTTTAATCAAACTCATATGAAATGAACTATCACATCACGGCCTTCAAAGCAAACTCAATGCACAACATTCAATCATATATAAGCCTTCAACAATATTTGATGGCACCCTTCAATGCTTCAACTCCATCGTATAAAACTCAACGCAACTGACCGAAACCAATGCAAAGTTTAAATCTTTAATTCTTCACCATAGTCCAGGATATAATAATAACCCGACAGGTTGGACCAATTTATGTTGCATTCCTTTATCTCTATAACTCACCAATTCACCTCTCTATAAACATGGCCCGACAAACTTATGTTTTGTTGGCGTAAAGACCTATATACAATCCTCAAAGCATGATCAAATTTTTTTTTTTGGGACTCATCGACAATGATCAATATCAAACTTTGCCTTCTACCATCTCCTTGTTTGGACAAAATTCGCTCCCAACCAATGTTGGAACAATATTGATCTCTTGCGAAAGCACAAAACCTTTTAAAGAGAACCCACAAGACTTCATAGAAATTCCTTGAACCAATTCCAGCTATTTACAACAACCACAAAATATCAAGTTGCATCAACCATTGCTGCTAGCAATAAATTTCCTCAAACAATGGGAAGGGAGGGCCACCTCGAGCTAAAGTTGCAGAATAAATGGAAATAATGAGTCAAGGAAATGGCTAGCCGAGGTAGAATGGTTGAATAGTTTTTCTTTGGATACCACTCACAGAGAACCTCAAATTACTTGTAATGATTAAGCTCTCTGTAGAGATGCCACTACCACATTTCCATCGAATCATGTTTATTTCAGTATGGTCAAACTAGGTAAAAGATAACATCCAATACAAATTTATTAGCAGTAGACCTTTGGGCCAAGCTATACATTATAACCGAATATGTAACGTAAGTGCATGAATCAATACAATAATAGGAGAAAAGATGCACTATAACCATAACAGGTAGAGCAAAATGTAATGTCACAATGGAGGATGTAATGTTGGACATGCAAGTAATGACACATACGACTAAGCCAAAATGAGAAGAGTCGTTATGACACCCTAAGCATATGAGTAATGTTTGAGAAGTAGTCACTACTTATGGAACACTGGCACAGGGAACAAAATTGAATAATTGTACAAACTGTACATGACAGGGATGTAGGAAATCAACAGAGAATAGTAGACATATTCGTATGGTGCAGTTCAGAACCTGAAAAACAAAAAAGTAGGGCTGCAATTAAAATGCCTAAAATAACTGGATCACAAAACTAATGGCTTCAATTAGAGGAGGCCAGAATTCTCTCACTCTAATACCATATTAAACAACAAAAACTTAATGGATAAATATGAAAGATAAGCATGAATCCATATTATTCACAAGATATACATTTATAATACATTCTTGTGACCCTTGGTCTTCACTATATACCAAGTGGTCTCTTGGACTCTAGCGACTGTTCACATTCCACACCAACCCTTAGAGGATTAGGTGTCCAACATTCTTCATCTACTTCATCTGAATCATAATCATCATCAAAATTTTCATCTTAACCTCATGCTTCTTTGATTTGAGATCATGGAGCTTCTTCCAAAGCCTTTTCGCTGATGAGCATTGATCTACTTTGGCTTTCACAAATACTAGTAGAGCACTAAGAATGACATTCACAGCCTTTGTATTGTACCTTCTAGATTTGTCGGTAGATGTGGCTTCAGATAAAACAAAGCACCATACATCACATCCATGAGCTTTCATATATGCTCTCATTATGGATTCAGTTATTTCATATTCAGATTCATCAAGCTTAGGAGATGGATAACCAACTTGACTCCCTCCATTCGTTGTAATAGATTTGGAGACCACTGCAAAATCAGAGACTTCCTTTGATCATTTGGATGCATGCTTCTTTGACTTTCCCATCTCTGCACTTCTGAGATGTGCCTTCCAACTATTAAGCTGCAATGGAAGGAACCTACTTTGATACCAATTATTGGAATTATGATTGCTATTAAACCAAAACTTGTATGCATTAGTCTTTGCTATAATTGCTAGAGTTAAGATCCATGAGAGGTGGTTAATCCATGTCGCGAAACACATAGGTCAGTTGAAACCAATGTCTAACAATATATTATGTTAAATTGTGGTTTATGAGTTTTTATTTCATTTTTCTATATTTTCTGCATAATTTTAATTTGCATGCATACACAATTGATAGTAATATATAGATCCATAAATCTAAAGAAAGATAAAACCCTAATATTGTAGATTTTAGATTTTTAAATATAGTTTTATTAGATCTATTGTGATGAACTATCCACTGGAATATCTATGATAATTTACACATCATATTGGTATCAAAGCATGATTCTTTAGGTATATTATAGAGATCTGTAGGGGATTTAGATCAACTAAGTGAAAAGTCGTAAAACCCGAGTCATGGCTAAGAAATTTGTGAATAACCATCTTGATCTTGCAAAGGAGAGGTTCTTGCAACTAGAAGCACAAGTTGCAGATATAAACTGTAATGTAAATCTCCTCATGCTAGCCCCAAGCAATAATATTTGGCTACTTGGAGAATATGGGAGTTCTAATGTAGAGGAAAGATCCAAGAGGAGATCACGAGATAGGGAAGAACAAAGAACTAATTGAAGAAAGGACCCAAAAAAGGTTAATCTAGGTCAAGTGTCATGAATCATTCACATTACCTATTCAAAATGTAAGTGAAAGTCGATATCAAGTTGTACTAAGGTAAGATCGAGACTCTAAAAATAAATCACTAGTTGCAACAATTATAAGTGCATTTCAATGTCCATCATATTGAGGAAGAACATAAGATTTCATTTGTGCTGCGGAAATTAGAAGGCCATGCCCTGACTAAGTGGGAAAGCCACACAGAGACCTTAAGGATGAAGGGAGATCCTCTAGTGATTAAGTGGTAGGACTTCCTTCGTAAATTCACAATTTTACCCTATTGGGTATGTAGATGACTAGTGGGTCTAATGGCACTACTTAAGGCAAAAGTCAGGGCAGAGCATACAAGGGTACACCACGAGAGTTCAAAAAAATGGTCATAATGTTGGGTATCTTCACAAAGAACCCATATATACTCCTCAAATATTTGGGGGGTCTACACAACCATTTTTGAAAGCAAGTGATGTTATTCAAGCATATATCGGTGGATGAGGCTTGTATACAAGCATAATACCTGGAGAACATAGGTCTGGAGAAAGGGAAATCAACTGGATCAGTGCAAAGGGAGCAACATGATTCTTCTGAGGAGAAGAAGAAGTGGAAAGAGGGAAAAGATAAAAGATGACAGCCACAACAAACCAATGAAAATATCCCAACAACCACTGCCACCATTGGAACATTGATGACCATACTTGGGAGAAGCGTTGAAAGTCGCATCCAAAACTTAATCAGATTAATATATATATATCATGACCATTGTTTTGAGCAACCAAGTTAAAAGAAACTTGGATATTATTGAGAAAATTGTCAGTACATCAGTGTAGAAGGAGGTGAATCAGAGTGGACTTCAACAACATGAAGAAAAAGAAATGACCAAACTCTTCCTCAAAAGATATAGGTCAAGAAAACAAATATTGACTCTCTATTTGACTTAAGATTATAGGTGAATCTCATTGAAGCAGAATTGATCAACAAATTGGGATTGGATTTTGTGATCATTTGAGCCCATATCGATTAGGATGGGTAAATAAAGATGCAAAGTTGAAAGTAACAAAACAGAGCAAAATCAGATTTACCATCAATGATTTTTTTATTGATGAAGTAGAACTAGATGTAGCTCCCCTTGATGTATGTGGAGTCATGTTTGGAAGTCTCTACATGTACATTTGAGATGCAATATTCATGTGGAGAGCCAACCAATGCCAACTTGTCAAGGATGGAAAATCATTCACAATCAACACACAAAGGTAAGTTGAATATTTCACTGATAAGTGCCAACCAAGCCAAGAAATTGACCAATTAAAAGTATGTTTTATTTTTGTTAAGAGAAAAATAGTTTGTAGAAAAGTAAATAAGAGGAATGGCATCCCTAAAAGGGCGTACTAAAAAATTAAAACAAAAACTGTAAGAGTTGTTATAGGCATATAGGGATGTGCTCCGAGCGCTTAAAGGGTTACAAACTAAGAAGGAAGTGGAGCATGAAATCCAACTATTTCCAAACTCCCCATTACCAAACATTGGGTTGTACAAATAATCTAGTATCGAAGCAATTGTGGTGAAGAAGGAATTGCAATAGCTATTGGAACAAGGTGTCATTTGACCGAGTACATGACCATGTGGGCACCCATCGTCATTGTGCCAAAGAAATATGGGTATTGAAAGATGTGTATTTATTATAGGGCATTGAGAAAAATCACACTCAAGAACAAGTACCCCCTTCCCAAGATGGATGATCTACTAGATCAATTGCAACAAGTGAAATAATTCACCAAGTTGGACTTAAAGTTTGGATATCACCTGGTTTGATTCAAAGGAAAAGATACCCATAAAATCACCTTCAAAACTAGGAAATGTTTGTATAAGTGGTTAGTAATTCCATTTGGCTTATGCAATGCACCAACTGCATTTATGAAGTTAATGAATGATATACTATGCCTTTTTATATATTTATTAGTTAATGTCTATCTAGATGATACTCTGGTATACAATGCTACTTGGAGGGAGCACATAACAAATTTGACATAAGTGTTGGAAACATTAACGAAACACCAACTGCTAGAAAATCTCAAGAAGCGTGAATTTACACAACATTTTTTTGTGTATCTAGAGTATGTGATAGGTGGAAGAAAGATAAGGATAGATCCTGCCAAAATGGAGGCCATCATGAAATAATCATTGCCTACTAATGTTTTTTTATATTAGGAGTTTCATTAGGGATACATAGTACATGAGGAAATTTGTATCCTTGTTTTCAATGGTAGCAATGCCACTCCATGTTATAATAGCAAGTGGCAAGAGTTTCAATGGAGAAAGGGTCAGTAAAGGGCCTTTGAGGAGCTAAGAAGAATATCAATAAAGGACTAATTCTGGCATTACCAAACTTGCAGCTTCCCTTTGAAGTGGAGACAGATGTGAATTGGTGTGTTATGAAAGCGGTCTTGATGCAGAAAGGAAGGCCTATATGCTACCTTTCTAAACTATTTCATGGTTAGTTCATAACTACCCTACCTATGACAAGGAGCTCTATACCATGGTGCAATATATGAAAAAGTGGAAGCACTGTCTGATGGGAAAAGAGACAAAAATCCACACAGATCACCAACCATTACAATACCTATAGGCCTAAAGTAAGCTACAGTATACTAGGCATTATTAGTGTATGGGGTTTGTATAATAGTTTCATTTAGCGAGAGTGTAAGAAGGGAAACACAAACAAATTGATCGAGATGCCTTCAAGGCCACCCACATCAAAGATCACATCTTTGGGAACAATAATGTGGATGGAGCCATTCACCCATGACATATATAGAGACATATTCAAAGGATGAGGACTTAAGGAGGTGTTTCAGTGGTTGTAGAACCAAAGTCATGTGCATGATGGTGATAGCACCATTGACTACCATATCTAAGACAAGTTACTCTACAGGTTGGATAAGTTATGTGTTCCTAAGGTGAGCATTTGTAGTTGATTAGAGAAGCTCACACCTCCAAGGTTTCAAGGCATTTTAGGGTAGAGAAGACATTGGTAAACTTGTAGAGGTATGTGTATTGGCCCAAGATGCAAGAATGGGTAACTAGGTTCATAAGAGGATGGATGTTTTGTTGTACCAACAAGCCTAGTAATAGGAAACATCGCCTATAGCATCCCTTACCTGTACTCACTCATCCCTGGGAAACATTTCCATGGACTTTGTGGGATATTTACCAATAACTAGGAAGGGAAATGACTAGCATGTTCATGGTAATTGATAGGTTCAATAAGAAGTGTTTTGATATCATGCATAAAGACCATCATTGGGTAAGAAGTGGGTTGGTTGCCAATGAATCTCCCATCTTCACATTTCATTGGGACTACCTCCTATAGCTTGTTGTAGGGAGATAGATATAAAAAAGATGACCAAATCAGAGTGACAACCCTCGCCCTTTACGTTGTTGCATTTTGTCTATATAATTTAGGTGATAACAATGTTTAAACATAACATTATTATATTAGAGATCTTATAATTTTGTGATAACTTTGTACAATACTCTTTTTTCCAAACTATGAGAATCAATCATTTATAAAAGAAAACCTTTTTTTTCCAAACTATAAAAATCAACCCTTTATAATAAAAAATGACCTAAATTAAACTCGCATCAAATTTATTGACCATCGCTATACACCCTATAATATATGCAACAACATGCTTATCATCTATACTAAAATTCGGTTACTCAACCTTGGACAGAGCCATCTCAATAGAAAAGTGGTGACTATTACTTAATGAATTCATCTAGTTCATCAAACTAACACATTCTCAAGTTTCTCCCCAAGTTTCTCCCCATTGAGTACATGTTTTTGATAACATTCAAACAAAAAGCAAGGAAACATAACAAAAAAAAATCAAACTATCCTTCCTTAACATTTTGGACGGAAAAATTCTAAAGGGTATCAAACAAACATAACAAAAAAAAGTCAAATGCATATACTTCCTTCACGTTTTGGAAGGAAAAATTCTGAAGGGCATGTAGTATGATATATGTAACAGCATGCAGATCATCTACACTAGGAATTTCGTGATTCAACTTTGGGCAGAGGCATCTCAATAGAAAGGTGGCAGCGATTCCTTAATGAAATCATCTAGTTCATCAAACTAACCCATCCTCAAAGCTTCTGCCCATTAAGCATATGTTTTTTATAACATTCAAACTAAAATTAAAGAAATATAAGAATAGAAACAAAACAACAAAGAAAAAAAAGAAAAAAATCAAACCATTCAAACCATGCTTTTTTAATATTTTGGAAGGAAAATTACTCGAGTGTATTAGTGTATCTATATATAATATTTTTATGCATCCAATACCTATGCTTCTTTCACATTTTGGGGGAAATTCTCAAAGGTATCTAGTGTATTTAGATATCACATCTTTATGTATCCAATGTCATAGTTTTGTAATGATTTTGTACTAGCATAGATCAATTTTAAATAAGGATCTAATATGAGCCGATAGGGATACAATTTCTTCACATGTAAATTTTTTATGAGTAGAAATTATTTAAATAATTTGTATAGGTTTTTTTTTAGATTTTTTAAATTTTTTGTTTTCGCCGACATGAGCAAAATTTCAATTTTGATGATAGACAGATAGCATTACACATCATACTAAGCTGTAGAATAAGCCTCTTGGCTCAACAAGGCCATTTTTTCCAACTATATCAAAAGGAAATAATATAACATTTTTATGTATCCAATGTTATAATTTTGTAACGACTCATTTTTTCTAAACTATGAATAGAAAGAAAGTGATACTTGTTACACTAATCAAATTTATTAACAGCTAATATAAAGAAAGTGCTATTTACACTGAAAATCAAATTTATTTACTTCCACTATACACACTAGAATGCTGGAATAGAATATAAAATATCTGCAAAAATCACATCTCAAAAAAAAACGGTGGATACTCTTTCAAGCAAGCCAGCTTGAGCTAACAAGACCATTATTGTCATCACTCTGGGCCAACAAAACCATTGCTAACATGCCAGATTTGAAACCCGAGGGGCAATTAACAAATTCACACACCAACATTTATCTCTTTAGTTAATCAGTAGTACATTAATGACTTAACCCTATATTAGTAGAAAATTATTGAAAGTATTATCATATGGTATTATGATAGGTCTACCAACAGAAATCTTCCGTCACTAGTACTCAATCAATTATATTATTACAAAGTTGTCCATCACGAATATTCTGTTCCCACGGAAATATCTTCCTAACCATTTAGGAATTGCATATGCATTTCTTTAAATGTGCCCCACACCACTTTGTTCCTTTTACCAAGTATGCTGGGCACTTCAGTAGTTAACATGCACAAAAACTATGACAGATAGATAAACCTTCAAGGACTTAAATGAATGAAAGTAAAGGAGACTTATCTTACATTTCTGCAATGTTTGCTAACCTGAACATTAAACCAGATGTTCAATGAACATCAACAACGCGACACATTCAAGCTAAAAGTTCACACTATAGAGAAACAAATTAGACCTCTCCCTAACCCAAGTTTTTTTTTCAGAAGAAAAAGCTGAATAGTTATTCTATTATATTTCAAAAATGTTCCATATAAATATGTAAAGGCTATATCTTTGGCATAATATCCAAATCAGCAAGTATTTGCAGAATTACATCCATTTTAAAATAAGACGGGTATGATATCTGTCTATAGATCTAATCAAAACATGGAGAATATACCTGTATAAGAGTAATTGTATTGTTTGACCCTATTTAAGACCAGTGTTCCACGGGGACTCCCTCCCTAGGGGTCTAGTTTCCTCGCTCCCCCACACTCCGGGGACTTGGGGACGAGTAGGGGATGTTTCCCCACGCTCCCAAAATGGAGGAAACTCAGGGGGACGTGTCAGGGAAACGTTTCCCTTCCTTGAGGGGACGTTTCCCCACGCTCCCAAAAAAATGGCCTTGCTTATAGTTTATGATTTAATAGACCTAAAGTGGTACAAAGCTACTCATGTTCTGTATGGGGATAACGTCTTGTTCTGGCTTTTGGTTTCAACAAGCGTTATTTTAGAGGGTCAGTATCATGGAAATTTGCTGGACCATATAGCACGTACATGAATTTTCCCTTTTAAAACTTCTTTTTTTCTCAAGTGATCACTGGATTACAGTAGGGAGATAATTGGAGTGGCAGGCAAAGAATATGAGACATTCAGTTTGTGTTTTTAATTTGCATGACATTTGACATACAAACTATGGAAGCAGCACCTATGTCATGTGGGAAATAATTAGGTGGACTATAGACTAACATGTGTCTACTGCAAGCATGACAAAATACTATGGGCAGCAAGAAATCTCAGGAACTGTCGTTATATATGAATTTATACAGTGACAAAATTTACACAGAGCACAATTGCTCAGCTTGAATTCTCAGGTCTGAAAATTATTTTCACCCCTAAAATACACTGCTAGTTTGAAGTTTGCACTGCATGGCATTGCTCTAATAAGGTAGACAAATTATCCATGCCATCGTTGGTCACCCAAGTTGGTTCGCAGATGGTCATCCTGCAGTCAATGTCATTTGATAGTAAACTGTCAGAAACTCTTTCATGTGATTTTCTCATCTCCCCTGGAACTAAAACTCTTCTTTCAGCATATGGTGTACTGTCTATATTATATATAATATAACAAACTTTCTAGCTGTTGGATCCAATACAGTTGGACAACCCATTGTAGTTGCCCCTTCTACTGCCAATGCAGTAGTCCTGATCCGTTCATTTACCTTTTCACAGAATTCAGTGGCTACCTTATCACGCTGAAGCTCTCCCTCTGTCTGACCAAAATCTAAATTAGAATTTGACCACGCTGAATTAGAATTTTAAATTTATTATTTTATATATATAAATTGGATAATGTCAAATTATATCATATCAATGATCATGCTTTGCAGCGTTTCAATTCAAACCAATTGTCATAGTGGACTCAATTAATAAATTATATTTTTTATTTTTATAAATTTTTAAGACCCTGACGCTCCCCCACGTTTCTTAAAAAATGGTAGGGAGCTTTTGCATAGGCCGCTCCCGCGCCCCCTCGCTCCCTCCTCCCAGAGCCTTGGTGGAACATTGTTTAAGACCTTATTCCAAAATAAAGGAACCAGATGCATACCAGATTTTGTCCTTTTAAATCCCTGGCATAGAAAAATACTGCATGCGAATGTAAAATGATCTACAGAGATACATAGTTGCCACTTATCATCTGAAGACTCTGTGCCCTCCTTAGATAGCTTATCCGCTTGTTCATTTTGTCCCCGCTTTATATGTGTGATTGGGAACTGTGAAGGCTTCCAAAGGGCTTTAATCCTGCCTATCCATCCAGAAAGGTTGTCATTTTTTATATTTTGGTTTCCCTTCACTAGTTCTATGATTATTTTGGAATCTCCATAGATGTTAATGGGACCGATGTCCATAAAAGAGCAAAAGATAAGCAGGCCATGAAGGGCCATGGCCTCAGCATTGTTATTTGTTCCTTTGCCACCATTCCAAAACACGAAGTATTGTAGCGCTCTTGAAAGACAGATATAAACTCCACATGCACACTTTCCATCTTTCGCTGCTCCATCGAAGTGTGCCCGTGGAATAAGTCGCTGACAGGAATCAGTCGCTGATTTCTGTTGTATCATCTATTGAGAGAAGTTTGGGAGAATCGAATAGTAGTAGGGGATTATCTTATCAAATATATGCCCAAAGTCCTCCTTGTTGTTCTGAAATATCTTTTTATTTCTCCACTTCCATATGAACCAGTGTACAATTAAAGGAATGGGACGCCAAACTGTTTTCTGTGTAGCCCACCATTTGTATGCTTCTGTTATGGAGGGATGAGAAGCTAGAGGAAAACCAAAGTACAATGCCACCCTCTTCCATAAAATCTGAGATAGTGGACAACTTAAGAAAATATGCATGTTATCTTCAGTATTAGAAAGGCAGATTATGCATATGGCAGGGCCTTGCCATCTTCTTTTCTGTAAATTAGTCCAGGTGAGATTTTTGTTATTATAAACAAGCCATGAAAACAAAATTATTTTTAGAGGACAGCCAGTCTTCCAAAAGGAGTATGGAAAGAGTTTTTGAACACTCTCTACTATGTTCTATCAAGGAAAGATATATATCTCTGACTAACACATTTCGCTGACCTTTCTTAACCTGCCAAACAATCCTGTCTTTGTCCTCAGTGTTGTATATCCCGGCGCTTTTCATAGTCTAGATAATCTTGTCCCATTGGGCAGCCATTGTTCCCTGCAATCCCAGCACTCTATTCGATTTCCATATAGGAATAGCATCCTTCCATTCTTCGATTACTTGTGCCCAGTAAAAGAGTCCTTTTTGGTGGAGCGCGAGAAGTGGAGGAGAAAACGGGGATTCCATCTCAACCCCCATGATTCCATCAGATCCAATAAGAATGTTGTTTCCTGTACGCAGTTTCCAGATTATGTTCCTTTTGAAGAATGTGAGGATCTTTTGAAAACTTCTCCAGATCGCCGATCCTTGGGACAGCCACATAAAATTGTTCCTGTACCAAAATTGAATATCTTCGTTCCCCATATATTTCAGTCTGATAGCTTGACACCATGAACTTTCACCAAACACTTCTCTCCAAAATGATTTGCAAAGAAGAGCCAAGCCGAAAATACGAAGGTTCATTAAGCTCCAGCCCCCCATTTTTTGGGGGAGAGTTATGTTATCTAGTTTAGTGAAATGAAATTTCTTCTTCTCCTTACATCCACCCCAGATAAAAGTAGCCATTACACTGTTTAATTTCTTGATAATTGTTGAGGGAATGAAAAACAAAGGTGCCCAATAAATAGAGATATGCGCTAGAACCGATTGAGAGAGTATCATTCTGCTAGCTAAGGATAGGCATTTATATTCCCATCCCGAAATTCTCTTGTAGAATCTGTAGGTGATCCATGCCCAGTCATTTATGTTATAACCCGTGGGCTTAAGATGATAACCGAGATATTTGATACCCTCTTCAATGGAAACCACCTAAATGTTATATCACTGTGATATATAATCCATCTCCTCCATTTTAACATTTCCGGAATGAAATGAAGATTTCTCTTCATTGATAATTAGTCCAGTGGCCTTTTGAAATGATATTAATATCTCATGCATAATAAGCCATGAATCTCTACAAAGCATAGCGAAGAGTAAGACATCATCCACAAAGAGATTTGTGTGTAAAAGAGTTACTTCTGGATATTGAAAGAGGATCAATATTTCTCGCAACAACCGCTCTTTTGATATGAACACTCACTGTATCCATGACCAGGATGAATAAGAGGGATGACAGGGAGCATCCTTAGCGCAGACCTCTTTTCGCTGAGAAGAAGGATGTGGGATATCCGTTTATGAGAATGGCAAAATTTACCCCTTCCACACAAGCCATGATCCATTTAGTGCACAGGTCATCCAGCGCGATTTTTATAAGTAAACATCTTAGATAGCCCCAATCTAAACAGTGATATGCTTTTTTTAAATCAATTTTAAGGATGGCAGCTCAATTCTTTTTGTTTTCATTGAATGTAAGGCTTCTTGGGCAGTAGCCATTGCATCTAAGATGTTCCTTCCACTAAGAAACCCATGTTGTTCTTTAGAGATATGAGTTGCTAATATGCCACGGATTCTTTCAGCGATTAATTTTGATATAATTTTATAGATTGCATTGCATAGAGAAATCGCCCTGAAATCTGCGAAGGTAGAGGATTCCTTTTTTTTGGAATCAAAGCTATATAGGTGGAAGAAATGATATGATGAATCTTCCCTTTGATTCTAGTCTCTTCAACCATCCCATATATGTCACTTTTCATCATTTCAAAGAAGTGTATGAAAATGTCTATGGTCCAGCCATCAGGGCTAGGGCATTTGTCTTTCTTAAATGATTTCATTACAAAAAGTAATTCTTCCTCAGAAACAACAGCATATAGTCTTGAATTATCTTCCTCATCAAACATCTTTTGGAAAGGTTCAATGCTACACAATATATCTTCTATACTCCTGTTAGCATCCCGGGAATATGCCATTTTAAAGTATTTAATAGCTTCATTTGATATATCTTCTTGGGAGTGTAAGTAAGCCTCTTCTTCATTTTTTATTTTCCATTAGGTATTTGAAGCTCGCCTTTTGCTTGCAAAACGGTTGAAGAATTTTGTGTTTTTATCACCTTCTTTTAGCAAAGTGACTCGGCCTTTTAGCCTCCATGATATTTCTTCCATTTGCAATAATTTTTTTTTTTTTTTTTTTTTTTTTTTTTTTTTCGAGCTCCCAAATCCATGCCCCACTGTTCCATGGAACAGTATGTGACAACATACCCTCGGCTATTGCTTTTAGCGCTTCGTCAATCTTCTTCAATTCAAAACTTTTTTTTTGCTTTTTCTGTATTTGCCAATGGGAATCCTCATTTTATTAATCAGGTTTTCAGTCGAAGAAATCTTCGTTGAAGGACAATTAGCACTCCAGACATCACAAACCATGCAGTTGAAAGATTCATCCACCAGCCAATCCCTGTTAAATTTAAAAGGGTAACTTCTTCAAGAACTATGTTCCATCCACTGTAAAGAAATCGGCCTGTGGTCCGAAATAAACACAGGGAGAGTGAGAGAGCTCGGAATACCATGTTTTTCTAGCAGCTTTCCATGCAAGATGAATCTATCCAACCTTTTAGCAATGTAAGCTTCCCTCGCTCTACCATTGTCCCAAGTGGGAGCCAAAAAGTCTAGACATATGTCAACCAAATTATTATGTAGCATTGCTTCCCTGATTTTTTCCCCAATAGGATCAGACTTTTTCCCCTTTCCCCACACTTCTTCCGGTCCCAAGGTGCAATTTAAATCTCCAACGATGAGGAGAGTTTCAATCTCACAAATACCAGAGGCAAAAAACAAGTTCCAGAAGGAATCTTTGTTCTTGTATAGAGCATATACATTAAGTATGTGGAAGCAGTCAGCATATCCTCTGTATTTGTCGACCACCAAAATTCCCCCAAGACAACGGAAAGTAACTGCATTAATCCACCTCGGATCCCATAATATAGCGAGTCCCCCTGAAAGGCCATTCGCCTCCGTTGCTGCCATATACCAGGATGGTAGCATACGCCTGAAGAATGCGATAGTATCCAGTGTGTCATGCATGGTTTCCTGGACTAGAATCAACCTGTATGGAGTAGAGAAAAATAGATCTTTTAGAGCTAAACATTTGGGGCCAGCTCCAAGACCCTTTATGTTAACAGGGAGAATATTCATCATTTGGAAATCTTCTCAAGCATTTTTGCTCCAAGAGGCCCGGAATCAGAATAATTCGAGATGCGAACTTTAATGAGGGAAGACTCCTGGAAATTGAGACTACGAGCGCCACATCTGCCCCTAAAGTGTCTACTGCCCTTGTTGTTTTTCCGGCATACAGTGATGTTTTTCCGGCATACAGTGATGTTTTTCGCCGAATTGGGACTCATGACTGGAGAAGACACATGGCAAGATTTATGGATAGTCGAGGGGAGCAGTTGAAGAGAATCTTTCCGGAGGAGCAATTCAATATCACTCCCAATGGAGTTGGAAGGGGAATTGTAAGGAGTGGCCGAGGTGGAAGTCATGGACATGGGCGCTTTCCCCTTAGAAACATAGCATTTCGACGATAATTGTTCGAGTCTGTCAGGTGACGATGAAGAAGAGGGGATAATAAGGATGGGGTCGTTCATTCTGAACAGACCAATATCATTAGGAACCGGAGAGGGGGATTTAACAGGAATATGGGGAGGGGGTTCCGAAAGGAGGTTGGGGCGAAAAGGTCGAGTCCCTTACAGCGTTAAGATTTCCCATGGAATATGATCTTGTTAAGGGTATGGAAGGAGATTTTATAATCCTAGGCGATAGGAAAGGCCGATGAGTCCAACCCTCTGATATATGCGGTGAATATTGATCATGAATACAACCAAGTGGATCTTCGCGAGGGCAATAAATGAATCCCCGTGATTTAAACAAACGGGCATAACAAACAAAGACCTTGTATGTACGGAAAGACCCAAAAACAGAAAACAATAATGACAAGGTAGTATAATTGGTATTAAAACATAGTTCAGGAGTTGATACACATCTGACTCGCGTTGGGGAGATTGTTGGACATTGGATAAGTTCTCTCCTGTGTTTAGTGACATGGAATAACTACCTCTTGTATCCTCATCTCCGACATTCAACTAACACTTGAGGGTTTTGGTTTAATGACAATCATGATTCCCGACAAGGGGTTATGGGTCTATCACACTTCTGTTGTGCAACTCTTGTGACAAGGAGTTATGGGTTTGTCACACCTCTGTTGTGCAACTCTTGTTATGAATCATAATTGTCATTAGACCAAAACCCAAAGGTGTTAGTTAATTGATCACATCACTAAAGATAAGGATCCACGAGAGAAAGTTCATGTTGTCTAAAAGTAAAACAATAGTGATTGCCTAGCAAAACACGTCTGCAAAAGGCATAATAATTGGAACTTCAATTGTAATATTGCAATAGCATTGGAATTTCAATTGTAATATTGCAATAGCAGGGATCTTAACAGAGCTGCAGAGCCCTAAAGTAAACAGAAAGTCTGAAAGTAAAACCATAGCGATTGCCTAGCAACAAGGAAACGTGGGGGCAAATGGTAAAACCCGTGCATATGCAGCGAAAGGCGTAAAATTGCAATAGCAGGGAGCTCAACAGAGCTGCAGGGCCCGAAAGTAAACAGCGAACACTAGATTGCAAAACCATGGCAAGAAATGAAGACGAATGTCCACTCTTTAGCGGATTCAGCAAACAAGAATAAATTATTATACGCTAAGACTACTGGAGAAAAACAAAGGAACTTAAGTTTCAATGTGAATATTAATAACGAAGCGGATTCAGCAAACAGGAATAAATTATTATAGGTTAAGACTCTTGGAGAAAACAGAGGAACTTAAGTTTCAATCTGAATATTAATAACGAAGCTGTACATGTCTAAAAGTAAATAACAAAATAACTCTGGCATTGGAGAAAAGACACTGCAATAGGTTAAAAACACAAGGAACGTGCACAAAAAGCATAATAATCGAGTACAGAGATGTAGTCTAACAGTACTAAAACAAGAAAGTTTTGGCAAAGAAAACCTGGCATTCATTTTCAAATTTTCATTTAACCTAACAACTCACTTCCAATTCTTCCTGGGGTTTAGGTTAGTTAAACTTAAAACCTCGAACAATCACTCCTCTATTATATATCTAAAAGAATCACCTAATCACCTAAAGAGCAGCAGAAACTGTAAAATCGGGCAGAAATTTTGTAAAATCTAGATTACAGCAGTCAAGCTTCAAGATTTTAGATGTCCCATGACTTTCTAATGATGCTGAATCCATTTCAGCCATCAAAAAAATTATTTAAACACTCCTATGACTGGATTCTTTATTAAAAAAGAAAACAAACAAATTCTGACAAAAAGGGCTTTCTAGGCAAAATTAATTGTGCCCTCACTACATAAAGCATAAATCTAATAACAACAAAAACAACACCTAAATTTAATAACAACAAAAAGCTTTATTTTTTAGTCTACTGTGGAAATTAAAGACTTGTTGAGCCATCTCTGTGATTTGTAATATTTTTCAAAGCACGTGCTTCAGAAGGATGTAAATACGGAGGACAGATTTAAAGAAACATCACAAAACATTCACAAGCCGGGACAGAGCCATTGCTATTATGTTAGCAGTACACGAATATGAAACACCTCCATTCACATGCATAAATTCCATATATCCACTGCAGATAACAAGTAATAAATGATTGAATGACATAAAATTTCTTTTTCTTATTAGCCTTTCCATCACAGTGCATCTGGAACACATAAAAAAACTGAAACATTACACCAAAATAATCTCCCATCCCATTTGCATCATGAGACTTGACATGCACATAATATATATATTTATGCAAGAGGGTCTCAACAGAATACAAGAACGTATCTAAATGTGTTTGGCATGAATTATTTTACACAAAAACTGAAGGGCAGTTGATCCGGCGAATACAAACTAATAGACACTTGATTATGAAACTTAACTCCTTAAAATTGGTGCAAATAATCAGGGCAAAATTGTTTGGAAAAACAGACAAAATTTTAGCACCAATGATCTTGTGCTTGCACAGTACCTTTAACATAAACTCCACAATATCTAACCAGCTAAGCAAGATTTCACAAACTCCACAATATCCAACCACATAAGCAAGAGCATTGGAAGATCCAAACCAATACTGATTTCTTGTTTTAACCATTTTCAACTCTTGCCTCGGTAAGTACATCTAAAATGCAAGAATGAATAATGTGAAATATTACACCAAATTAAAAACCCTCCATTCCACATCTGTCTTGTAAGACTGGCCTGTACATAAACTGGTATTCACGAAATTCTTCTAAATAGAAATCCACAAATGCATAGAAATGTGTTTCAAAAGAACACATATAGAACACAAAGACCAGTACATCCAGCCTCTAAATTTCAGACATGCAACCAATGTAGACACTTATTTATGACAATGGACTGATCACACTGCACATTAATTACAAGTAATCTACCTTTATCCAGTTAAATGCTGTCAGCTGGAATAGACATAGATTATGATACTGGAATGGACTGCTTAAAATGGTACAGAACAGATTTTGAGGACAGAAGTAAACACATCCAAAAAAAACACATTGGCACCATTGATCTTGTGCTATCTGCAAGGAATTGCATGATAACTTTCACATCACCTAAACGATATTTACCAAGCTGAGAAAGAATTAAAGGAAATCACACCATACTACTTATTTCCTGTTTACCCTTTTCATCTCTTGCCATAGTAAGTACATCTGAAATAGTAAAATACATGCATAAAGAATGAAAATATTACACAAAACAGAAAGACTTCTGATTTCGCATCTGCTTGTAAAGCTGACATATTAGATTTGGCTTTCTTGAAAATCCTTCCCTAATGAAAATTCACAGATGCAAAGAAAAATGATTCAAAAGAACATTTTCTTACATATAAAACACAAGCAGTACAGTCCAGCCTAAATAAATTTCAGACATACAATCCATACAGGCACTTATTAATGACTGGACCTATTAGTTTAGACATATGTTAGAAGCTCACACACTTAGGATTCTTTACCTATTGGGTTAGACATATGTTAGAAGATCACACTTAGAATTCTTTTCTAAAGTATTGCCTAAATAAATTTCAGACATATGTTAGAAGCTCACACACTTAGGATTCTTTACCTATTGGGTTAGACATATGTTAGAAGATCACACTTAGAATTCTTTTCTAAAGCATTGCCTAAATAAATTTCAGACATACAATCCATATACACACTTATTTATGACTGGACCTATTACTTTAGACATATGTTGGAAGATCACACTTAGAACAAATTAGATGTGACCACCTTCATCCAGTTAAATGATGCCATCTGCAACAGACACTCGATTATGATACTGGACTGCCTTAAATGATGTCATCTGCAATAGACACTCGATTATGATACTGGACTGCCCAAGAATGGTATAAATTTTGAGATAAGTAGACAATTCAAACAAAGTTTTCATTTTAAAAGCTAGCACCATTGATGTTGTGCCATCTGCACAAAAATGTACTACAACTTTAAAAATAAGCTCCACAATATCTACCGGACTGAACAAGAATTAAAAGATTTCACACCATATTACTGATTCTGTTACCCTTTTTTTCTCTTGCCATAATACGTACAGCTAAAATACATCCATATAGAGTAAAGAATATTACATCAAATTAGAGAACCTTCATTTCACATCTGCTCGTAAGACTAACAGTTACATAAAATGGCTTTCGTGAAAACTCTTCTCTATTGGAAGCTCAAGAAAAAGGTTCTAAAGGCACATCATATTACATATAAAACAGAAAGACCATTACATCCAGCCTAAATAAATTACAGACATTCGCCTATTTATAACAGTGGACCTCTTAAGCCTAAACTTCCGCGTTAGAAGAACACGCTTTACATGTAATAAAAAGTGATTCACTTATATACTGCTGAATGATGTCACCGTGAATGACATCCCTGTAAAATATGGCAAACTGCTTCTTCAAAGATCACATGCAGGACTTTATTTAGAACATTAAAACCAGCGGTGAAAAGATTCAATAAGTTAAACCTAATCCAAAAATAAATGTGCAGATTAAATCACAGTAGCACCGTCAAACTGAATTTAAAAAAAAAAAGGGAAAAATCTAAACAAGTTCCCTATTAGACGAAGGCCTGCAAAACGAAGCCATAACAAGTCTCCTTGATTCTTACATAATTACTAATTACTGTTTACAAGCAAGAGATTCAAGGCTAATTCAATAAGCTGAATCGGAAATAGGCACGGCATCAAAACTCCAAAGCTGCAAGTCGTTCTCACCGTCCGGAAACGAAGCGTCACCAATACCCACACCCTGCAACGACTGATCCAGGCCCTCGAAATACGGCATCTGGAACAACCACGGATATGATTCCAAAGAAGGCAAGTCCTCAGAGATCTCCAACTGTGAACTTTCCTCCAATTTAGGGGATTTTTCGACAGCGACGCCATCTTCAACACTAGGAGATTTGTTCAAACCATTATTAAATGGAGGAAGCTGTACCTCAGGGCTGCCTGCTGAAACACTCGTCGCAACTGGCGTAGACATATCAACAAAATCATACTGATCAGAGTCGGCTTCGGCTTTTGGTACAGAAGATATTTCAGGGGTTTTCACTTCTGTAACCCACGAGATATGGGATCTATCAGCAGACACACAGCTGGTGTCGGACTCAAAGGAATTATACCCTTTTCGTTTATTTATGTTTTTCATCGGTTCAAAACTCGCAGGCTGGGGTACCAGATTATCGACCTCGGAATCATCGAAATCAGAAAACTCAGTGGAGTATGCAGGCAACGCGGAACTTGACTGTTTGGCGACAAAGTTTCGATTGCAGATGGCATGTAATGGCGATAAGGGGTTTTGATACCCTAGATCATCACAGCTAGGGTTTGGGAATTTCTGATGGAAGTTGTATTGGGCAATCGAAGGTTTCGCCGTTTTGAAACCTTCGAAAAAGTCAGCCTTTGGGGTAGTATATGATTTTATTTTCTTGCTGGACCCTTTCTTGGAACCCTTAGCATTATTACTTTCCTTCTTAACGGAGGGTGGTGGCTCATCAACAAAATTTACTTTCGCCTTCTTACCTCTGATCTTTCGTGCAGCTGCATCATAAGCCCGAGCAGCTTCCTCCGCCGTATTAAAGGTACCAAGCCAAACCCTAGCGCCTTTTCTGGGATCCCTGATCTCTGCAGCCCATTTCCCCCATGGACGTTGCCTGATCCCTCTGTACAAATTCTTCCTCTTTCTCACCGCGCTCTTGGCCGCCGGTCCATCAAGACCCCGAGCTTTAACACACGATACAAACAAAAATCAATAAAAAATTGCTCTGAAAATTAACAGAAAAATTATAAATAAAAAACGGAGAAAAACGTTGAGCTAACTCGCCTAAAGGAAGCTCGAAACCCTTGGTGGGGGATATCGGCTGTTGCTGCTTCTTCTTCTTGTTCTGATAGCTCTCCTCAAAATCGAGGAACTCGTCATCGTCGGAATCCTCCTCGTCGTCATCGACATCAACGCTGACATCAAAGGACTCCACCGCAGCACCTCCATTAATAAACTCAGAGAACTTATCAAAATCGGGCCATATATCCCTGGCAGTCACCCGGCGGCCTCGGCTCGCAGGGGGTATTATAAAGTCCGAGATGATAGCACCTCCACACATTCTTCTTTTCTGTTAAACTCTAAAGCAAAACAGGCGTCGTTGCCTGCTTACAGCACTCGAAATCGCAACCAAATAGCGTCCTCTCTCAATAACGTGAACCCTCAAACTTCTTCACTGGCCGAACTGGAGAAAACGTTGGAGTTGGGCAGCGATTTTGTAGCCGCGTCCAGATTCTACGAATTACGATCGACGGCGGGAATCGTCCCGTATACTCAAAGACTTGCGACGCCGATATTGGAAATCTCTGGTCCGTGATGGATTTCCCCATCCTCGGGCAACGCCGGTGAAAGGGTCTTTTCTTTTAAAAAATAAAACTAAATTAGAAAAAAATAAACAAAACGCATCTTTAATTAATATAAAATAGACTAGAATCCACGTCTTTTTGATGTCGGAGATCGATTGATGTCAGACTCAGGGGAAGATACCTCGTGCCTGCCAGACGCCCCTGCCATCTGGCATCTACGTAGATACATGCATCTCCTGTGGGACCCAAGCCCCTTGCCACGTCAGCATACATCCCAGACCCCACCGCCCCAGCCGTACTTGTCGGTGGCCCGCTGCCTTGTCGTCATGTGTTGCGCAGTCGCTTTCGTATTTTGTCGTTAGCTGGGTCAGCGAGAACAATAATGGGAGATAACCGAGGCAAGTTGACACAGGCTCTGTTTCTGTGACGGGATTCACTGAACAATCATTCATTGATTTCCAATCAATGGGGATTGGGTGAGCAGGTTTCCCCTTGCGCGCCGGAGCAGAAAAAAGGACAGGCGTTTTGGTGGGGCAAGACCCCACTTTTGGCTCTTCTGTCATGCATATCTGGTTCGACGTGGCCCTTTTCTGGGTATCGATTTTCCAAGGGGTCAGCACCTACCATAAGCGTAGGTTAACGAGGCTGCCAATTTGTTCATAAAACCATCGAAAATTTTGCCACATTTTAATAAAATAAAATTCTTAGAAATTTTGGGAAATTCAGTTTACAGATATTAAGTTTCAAGATTTTGGGTGCTCAAGGGGTTTTTGTTGGTAATGAATCTATTTCCACGATCAAAAATAAGATTCAATCAGACTCTCAAAATTTTTAAGAAAAAAAGAGTTGAATTCCAGTTATTTTTATCGTCCGGGCAAATTTGCCGCTTCAGTAGACAATGCCCCTACCATATATCTAACACTTGTCTCTGCCTTTTCTTTTGATGCATGCATTGCTTACCAAGGATGGTTGATTTTCTAGGGCACGGTCTAATTATTAAATGAAATGGTTTTTATTGTTTTGCACTAAGTGTCGGCAATCTTGGTGATAGCATTTCAATGGTGGGCAACTCGTTCCTTCATTCAATATCGGCTTTGGTCATGTCCCAGCCAACGTAATTCAAAAATACAAAAGAATGATATTTTCTTTCCATGGAAAAAAATCATATTTCTATTCATAAGTGTGAAAGAAAATATGTTTTGTATATACACACTAAAGTGTGCATTCACTAGGATATTAACCAGATCTTGTAGTGGGATTTATAGTGTCAAAAAAACAAAATAGATAACCTTATCCTATCATAACAAGTTCTTACATTTTTTGTACATTAGCGATATAAATATAGAGTGATATGATGATGTCAAATCCAACATCCTCTAACAGTGACAAAAGTATAATACGAGATACACAAAAAAAAATGTTGTGAAGCATCCAAACAAAAATAGCTTTGAAAAGTCCTAGAAATTAAACATGATATGCAAGAAGGAAATCGCCCACGTAAGGCTTGTGGAAAAACTAGTAATGCTCCACTCCAACTATTTCAGTTACTTGCCATAACCCTTGATCCATATGCAAGCCCTCTTTAGAAAGCATGTCAACGTCCCCATTTTGTTCTTGTAAACATACATGCATGTAAAGAAATTAAAACGTGATTCAATCTTGTGATTCAATCTTAAGAGATCCTCCAAAATACAAACAAGGGATATGTTCTAACACAATGGAGCCTCATTGACCCAATTCACCACTAGCAAAGAGCCACCAAAAAGTTGAAGTTGATCACACCCTTTCTCTTGAAACAAAAGCAATAAGAGATTTGCATGCTAATAGCTCTACCCAATTATTGGTACCCTCTACCCAAGCCCCATCTTGACATAAAAAGAAGGATGCTTTGTTAAATGAAGAACAACCCAACCCCCCTTCCTCCCCATGCCACAAAGTGAATCCTCCCCTTGAGAGGCCCCATTGAAATATCCCCAAGGGATACTGACACTCGGATTTTCTCATAACATAGTTCTACCACAATTTGGCACTTTTGACAAGGGGTAATGTGAAAGAATAGCTAAACCCTCAACAACAATCTTTTTTCGAATAGAATGATTTATTTTGGAAAATTTCTTTGTCGTTGGCCAACCATAAGCCCCAACTAATAATGAGGGGAAGGGCTCTAAATGGTTTTATGGCCCTGGTCTGAACCCAAGCTTTCCAAATCTCTTCAAATAAGATACCCTCTCATTTGCAATTATGGCCTAGAAGTGTACAACAAGTCGACCATACTTGTTATATGAAAGAGCAATGTACAAACAAATGATCAATGATCTCCTCACTACCTTTACACAAAGCACATCATCAAGGACCAATCTTATGTCTATGAACTACATTACATCCCATGTAGGAACTTTTTTCCCCAATGATACACTAGACCAATAAGTGAGACTTTGAAGGGCATTTCAACTTGCAGAATACGCTCCACCACTAAAGAATCTCAACATTTTGTGCTAGAACATTTAAATGAATATTTAACCCAACTTAGGTGTATATATGCCATGTAAAGCTCACGCTCAAACCAACTCATCCTCTTTGTCATTTAATCTAATGTGAGAAGAAGACAAAGCGTCCAATTATCTAAACCATTCCTCCTGAAAAAACACTTGAAGATTTAAATTTGCAGCAGTCAACCAACTTTGATGCCAAAGGGTAGTCTCAAGAGGGTTATTAATAAGAGTGATTCTAGATATCCTTGATCTCTCATAGTATTATATTAGTGAGAGTTTGTGACATTATATGTCTATCACCACTCCCTAGCCAAGGGTATGAGCCCAACCTTAACTTCCATGCCACATCCGAAGCACCAAAACCACTGAATTTAAAACAACCATCCAAATAACTAAAATATTTTTTTATAGTAATTTTTAGAATTTGGTAATACAATTTCCAATAAAATTATGATTTCTTATTATTAAAAACACATTTTAAATATAAAATATATTCAACCCACTAAAATACTTAAACTTTTTAGATATTTAAATTTAACAAATTAAAATTTATGATTCTGGAAAATTAAACAAACATCACTGAAACAAATTTGGTAATACAACTTTTAACGAAATTGTCCTTTCTTATTATTAAATATATAAATTAACTCAGCTTTCCAAAATAAAGCAAACGTGACAAAAACAAATGTCCAGAAAAAAACAATTTCATCTCTTAGTTTGATTGGCCAATCTCTCTGAACCGTTTAGTTTGATTGGTCAATCTCTCTGAACCGTTACGGTTCAGTTGAAATTAAGAATTTTAAATTTTCGAATAATTTTTTTATGAATAATCGTGACATTTTACACAGGGAACCAGCTCTGAATTCATTATTTATGGATTATCAAAACATTTTTTTCCCAAAGGACCAATTTTATAATCTATTGATTCCAAATATGAGCTGTATCATGATAAGGAAAACTTTCCAAAGAACAAAAGGAATCTCCTACTAACTCTGACCAGCAGAGGAGATTGATGACAGTCGCCATGAATGCATGCATGTATACATCGCTTTTGGATGAACTGGTCCCTTCCCACGTATTTTTACCTCCAAAAAGCTTTTATGATATGCTAGCTTTTGGCACATGAAAAGGTCGCTGGCTGTTGAAACAGTTCCATCTCATGATGTCAGCAATAAGTAAAAACTGTGACGATGGCTTAACACTAGCAATTTGGAGTCCATACAATGATAGCTGAATACTGTAACTAAGTGCATGGTTCAACGGTGGGGCTGTCGGCTGACTCGCTCTCCGCTTAGGGCTGTCGGCTGACTCGCTCCCCCGCCCAGGTTCGATTCATAATTTGTGATGCTGCTGGGTAGCAATATGTGTATTTGATGGATGTGATTGATGCGAGATATATATATATATATATGTAAATTTGTATAGATGGCCTAATATATTGATTCTGCAAGGGGACTAGTCCCTCCTTTGAAAAAAACAATAGCTCAAAATATATGACTTTGATGCCGGAATATTGTAGCAATGTCTGTAACAAAAGTTCAAAATTACTGACTGTGATATCCCAACACTTTACTAATATCTCAAATCTATGTAGGTTTGAAATTTATGTAGGTGATGTGGTTCCAGTGAGCGAGGATAGTTTGTTTGTTGTTTTCTTCTCTATCTAAATTTGGATATCGTGTTATGATATGTTTGTCTATGTAAAATTTTTATCTATTTTGTTTTGTCAGAATAACAATTTGTTGTTTTCTGTTTTCTTCTTTATCTAAATTTGAACAATTTGTTGTTTTCTGTTTTCTTTTTTATCTAAATTTGAATATCGTGTTATGATATGTTTATCTATATAAAATAGTTATCTATTTTATTTTTTCAGACTAACCATTTGTATTTTCCTCTCTATCTAAATTTGAATATTGTATTATAACATATTTGTCTATATAAAATAATTATCTATCTTAATTTTTCAAAATAATAAATAAATATTATTGATAAACATAACTAATAACAACAAATTAGTACAATAAGTCACATAAGAAAAATCTTAAAATCTATAACTTCAATCATATCTCAGAACTGTGTTCGAAATAGCAAATAAATGTTATTTAATAACAACAAATTAGTACAGTAAACCACATTAAAAAAACCTCAAAATCTATGACTTCAGCAATAGCTCAGAATTGTTTGGACTCTCATTTACAACACCTGTAAAATGTTTGCAATCTTATCTATACGGTAATTTGATCTCACTGGGAGATGTTACAACACCTGTAAAATGTTTGCAATCTTATCTATACGGTAATTTGATCTCACTGGGAGATGTTACAACACCTGTAAAATGTTTGCAATCTTATCTATACGGTAATTTGATCTCACTGGGAGATGTTACAACACCTGTAAAATGTTTGCAATCTTATCTATACTGTAATTTGATCTCACTGGGAGATGTGAGGTACAATTTACTTTTAATGATGTTTCTGTTATATATATATATGAGAAATTTATTTTTTAATAATTATGAAGGAAAGAAAAAATGCATGAGAACAGGCCAGATGAGGTTGATCCAATCGGATCTTTATTTGTCCTATTGGGATTTGGGATTTGATTTCTTGTGAAGTAGGGTCACTGGGTTATATGTGTTCAATTGATGGATATCTTTTCCTACTTCTTCACTACTTCTTCACAATCAGTTAAAGTTATTATTAAAGTTTTAAATAGTTTATTAAAATTATTGTATCTTATATTTTAAAATAATTTAATAAGTAAAGTGAATAATATGTGTTTTTTTTTTTTAATTACTATAAGGATAGAGTAAGTATATTTTAATAAATTTTTATTTTAATTATAAAGAATTACTAATATTTTAAAGTAATTTACACGTCTAAGATTAACTTCTTGTTATTATAATACCAAGAGTATATCTATTAGCTTACAAGTTATTTAGATTTTAGTCATTAGAATATTACATGGAGGTAGGTCCTTTGTCCCATAAACTAAGGGGATTTCATACACTACCACTACATGGAGGTAGGTCCTTTGTCTCATAAACAAGGGGATCTCATACACTACCACTACATAGAGGTAGGTCATTAAACCATAAACAAGGGGATCTCATACACTACCACTACATGGAGGTACGTCCTTTGTCCCATAAACAAGGGGATCTCATACACTAATTTGGCCTAGGTCTTGTTTATTGGATGGAAGAAGATCAATCCACCCACAATGGGATGTTGCCAATTTATTGGATGAAAAGTGTCATAAACAAGGGGATCTCATACACTAATTTGGCCTAGGTCTTGTTTATTGGATGGAAGAAGACCAATCCACCCATAATGGGATGTTGCCTATTTATTGGATGGAAAGTCCCATAAACAAGGGGATCTCATACACTAATTTGGCCTAGGTCTTGTTTATTGGATGGAAGAAGACCAATCCACCCACAATGGGATTTTGCCCATTTATTGGATGGAAAAAGATCGATCCACCCGCAATGGGATGTTTATCACTACGATTGTGCGAGCTTGGGAAATTTAATTCCCTATTGGATGGAAAGTCCCATAAACAAAGGGATCTCATACACTAATTTGGCTTGGGTCTTGTTTATTGGATGGAAGAAGACCAATCCACCCACAATGGGATGTTTCCCATTCATTGGATGGAAACTCTCCACAAGGTTTCAACCTGTGACCTAGCAGGGACTAAACCCCACACAAACCAACTAGTCTACACTTCATGGGTTAAAATTAGATTATCATTTTAATATTTGTTATTAATTGGGTTTATTTTTATTAATTGTGAGGAATGTTTTTTTTTTGTAAATAAGCTTCTTTCTATTAAACAAATACCATTTTACATCATTTTAAAATCCTTTTGTCGCAATCTACTATATTGGAAACCAAACCAATGGAAAAAGTTAATGTATTTTGTCCCAAATGTCTATAAACTAATCAGATACATACAAAAAGGTCTATTGACCAGGACTTCATTATGCAAGACATTATGCCACATTACTAGTAAATTCCAAGTGAATTAGAAAAACCATAAGTTAACTAAAACCATCAAGAGGATGTGGAAATATCAATGGCGCCTGGAATGGTTGGATTGACTAAAGGTGCAAGATTTGGTTTGTTGTCGAGTTATTCCTCGATGCAAGCTAGTTCTTCATGTTCTTGATCCCTAGTGGGTTTCTCAATCTTTGTTTATTAGATTGATAAGTCACAGTCTTCAATCCTCCCATAAGTGTTTGTTTCGGCTTGCCAAAAGATGAAGTTGAAGGTCATTGCATCCCAAGTTGGTCAAAAGGTTCGCTACCTTATTTCCTATTCTCATGACGCGAGAGGGAATCATGACTGGAATCATATAGATAAGATGGCTAATATGTGAGATATATTTTTCCAATCTCCAATAGTGGCAATTTTTTCAGGAGAAGCTTCATTAATCAATTTATTTACTGTTGAGATGTCCAACTAAGAATCACCCTCCACAATCAACCTGGAGAAGCCTAGCAATGATGCAATAATAAGGTTAGCCTTTAAAAATGCAAATATGGTTGCATTGTTACTTGAATGTCACATATTATCTGTGAATAGAAACATTGCTTGCCCATAGTTGTCACAAAAAATTCCTCCTAGACCAACAAAACCTAGATTTCCTTTAGATGCGCTTTCAAAATTAAGTTTAAGGAATCCATGTGAAGGAGGACTCCAAGAAGTCAAAGGATTAGAAGATGGGATTTTTGAAGGTAAAGAATCCATAGAAGAAATCGAATTTGGGTAGGAAGCATAACAATCATTCCTCACAATTGAAGATTATTCAAAATCACAAGAAGTCGAATGACTT
>APFE030488221.1:0-10437 GCA_000404065.3 Pinus taeda
ATAGGCCTTCGAGCCTCATTGTAACACAGTTCAGAGGCAGTTAGCCACCACATCTCTTCTCAGAGATAAGCTACCATCACCTTAGCTATTTATTTCCATTTTCTGTTTGTAAGCATATCTCAGTGTTTTACATTAATGAAATGAAGTATTATTTCCACTGCATCTTTGTGTTTATGATTATCTATGTAATTTTTTTCATTCCTATTTAAATCTGGATCAATAGAACATAAGTGATGTCTCCAGTTTCTTGCAAATCATTTTAGACACACAAATCTAGATGTGCCCAGGCACTGGTCTTGTAACCAATCCAAGGTTGTCTCTGGGAGCTACAACATCTTTTGGTGCCATTGCCATGGAATGTATTGAAGGATTTCCCCCTTGGGATATGACAAGTTTAGCACACTTTGCGTAGGTGAATAAAGAGGTTCTTATTGCATTCATCATCACCTTGGCGACTCCACAAACCCCCATTATCATTCATCACCCTGGCGACTCCACTATTTGAATATTAATTGTAAACACTCTAGTGGCTACATTTGTCAAGAAATGGAAGAGACAATGGAAGAGATGGAAAGATCAATAAATAACTCCTTATATAGATTGATAAAATTGGAGTTAGAAAATATAAACCTTTGACGACAATAGTCCTCTTTCTCTAACAAAGAACAAGAAGTCAGGACGCATGAAGAAGAGGAAGATGATCTTGATGTAACGCTAAATGATGATGAGATGGATGATTGCTGAAGTAGTTCTTTGATTTCATAATGGCTTAGTTGCATAATAGAAATGCTCTTCGGTCATCTAGAAAGACATCAATGGGACACGACCAAAACGAAGGCACTCCCTCCAAAGAGCCTCCAAGGCCAGCTAAGAAGGGGAAGGTACTTTTAGATCCAAATTGCTTTAAGCCCAAAGTCCTCAAAGAAGAGAAGTCACCCTCCCTTTCTTGGCCCATATGTGAAGAAGGAAAGGAGCTAAGTAGTCTTTGTGGCTACCCTGATCAAAAGGATATTGATCAGCAGATATTTCATGAAAATAAGGCAACTAAAAATTTCACTGGTCAGTTCTATGACCCTGTGGGTGACTACATAACGACATTCTTAAGCCAAAAATAGAGGATGTTTCAAGAGAATGTATCAGGTTCTTTGTTTGAAGACTTTTCATGGTGCATGCTTGTTTTAATTTTTATTTTTCACGAGCATGAGGACACTAGGTCCAACACCCAAATGTTGGCTTCACTCCATTGGAAGGTTGAACTCACTTAAGTGAATTGAGCCCTATGCGTAAGCGAGAATGTACATAAATAATCTCACCAAATATTATAGCAACATTTACACCCTTCGTAGATTTGATGCTCTATGATATGGCCTAGGGCAACCCTTCCCTACCAAACTTGGTCCATTTTCTAAAAAACAATGTTTTAAATCCCATACACGATTATGCCCTATCTAAATCACGTGTACACGTTGGTCAGCCTATATCCAACCCAGGTATCTATGTTAAAACATTAAAAACTATATAATATCCCTTAATTTGGGCAGGGTTTACGATTTTGACCCGATACCCACCTACTATAGCCCGTGGCTCAACTGTTTCCCAATTGAAAAAACTAATTTGGAGAAGCATAAATACATCTCCATGGGAAGGCCTAAAGGAATGGGAAGGATTAGATATTGATATTACAGTTGATTACATCCATGATCAAGTCTGAAGATATCCCTATGCCTTCTGCACTACTAGTCATAGGAAACCCCTATTTCCTTCTTGAGATATTCATCATCCCTTCATGACATCCTTGTGCATACGTATGGAGGAGGATTGCTGAGGCTTGGGCAGGATGGATCTGGAGGACGGTTTCACTTGGAGCCGACATATGACTCAGGTTGTAGTTCTGCTGTATTTTCTTTAGTTTACATTAATAAAGAGGTGTTGTTGTTTTCCTGATGATTATGGTCTTTATGCATTGATTTATGTCATGATTTGCTTATAAAATATCCTGTTAATGCTTATTTTCTTACATGCTTATATGATCTCACCTTGATATTATGAACATGCTTTCAGTTATTTTTGGTGTATATTCTTTGCCTTGAATGAATTGTAGGTCTTAAAGTGCAAGAAAGAAGAAGAGGGTTTGAACCCTACAGGAACGACCTCAAATGTAGGATCTACGGGTAAGACCTTATGTACCAAGTTTAACTGTTTAAGTATTAGGATTGCTTTTTTATGTGTATCTTTATGTTGTATGCCCTCCACTCTGTTGGGGTTCCCAACCCAAGACCCTAGGGTGATTCTACTAGAAACAGAATTGGTGACTCCACTAGGGAAAGCATTCTTGTTTTTCCTAGAATGGGTTGTTTCTTCTTGATCAAGGCCTGCTTGATTGATTTCTTTCTTTTACAGTGCCTGTGTGTTGTTGTCTTCCTGGGAATCAAGTCCGATCTTTTGGATCAGGCCTGGATTTTTTGTTTTTCTTTATTGAGCTATATATATTCGTTTTTCATAGGATACAATAGTGTATACACACTAGTTTCTTCAAAGAAACTCGCGTATACGCGGGTTTCATTTGTTTTAGTCGCATATACATACTTCTTTGTCTTTTCATAGTCACGTATACCTTATTTTGAATAAATTTTTCAAAATCTTGGACCTAGTTAAGATTATTTCTTGGTGGTTTTTGTTGTTTTCTAATCATTCACTATCAGTAAAACTTTACTTTCATGCAAGTTTTCAGTTTCTAATCTTCTTCTTGTTAAAAAACCTAGTCAACCTAGGGTTTGCTTTTTGAGTAAAGTTTCAGTGTGGGCTTTGGGTTCAAGGCTTCTTGTAGAATTTCTTGGTTGTTTTGACTTTACAGAACAAGAAATTTGTTGCATTTTTGTTTATAACCCAACTTTCGGATTGCTTTGCTTTTCTTTCCTTTTTTGGTTGACCTATTTTGTTTTTCATGGTTTTTGAGTGCCTCTTTGGCGATCTTGAAAGTATTCCTTGACGTTCTTTTGGTTTTTTGAATTCTTTTATACTATTGTTCAGATCAATCTATGCAATTCTTTGTTGTTTCAAGTTTTATTATATTAATGATGTCCATAACTTGTGAATTTTGGGACTCTTTATGCTTGTTTTTGGTCTTGGAATTTTAGTAGTATTTGTGTTCTCAAAAAATCCTTTGGGTTCTTTAAAAAATAAAAAGACGAAAACATCATTCTTGCCTTTCTTTTTCTTTTCAGTTTTTTGTTTTTGGTTTCTTCATTATTTTTGAGCAATTGTGAACTTTTTTTGATTGGTTTTGCTTGGTTTCGAGGGAAGTTTGTCACTGAATTTGTGCCCCACTTGTAATCAAGTTGGCCTATTTATCTTGTGAAGGGACACATTTTATTATTTTATGAGAATCCATAGAATCTTGCTCCATCGTTATAGTTTGCATTAAGTTAATTTGCACCGCAAGCATTTTAGCCTTTTTGTTGGATTTTGAGTGTGTGGAGCATGTTTTCTGAAAAAAGAAAAAAAAATGTTTTTACAAGTTTATTCATATAACCTTATAGAAATCTCATTTCATCGAAGAAAAATAGCTGCATTTTCATATAGCTAAGTTTCTATTGATTTCTTTTGCGTCAAAACACCACAAGTTTCACTCTCATTTTACGCGTAACCTAAAGAACAACCTTTTAAAATCAAGCACTTAATTAAAAAGAACCAGATTTTTTTTTGATTTGCCATTAATTACATCAACAAGTCTAGCTCTTTAGGGCCTTGGAATAAGTGAGTGGAGATTTAACTATCCAAGGCCACTCAAACTGTTAAACATAGATGTTGAATAATGAGTGAAATCTAGTGTCGTTAGAAAGACCAGGAAAGCTCCATTCGACTGGGAGTCAAGCACGAGGGAGAGTGATGACAAGGAAAGAGAGATATCCCCCCTCCTACTTGTTGGATCCTACCTTGAGACTATTCCGCCCGACTTTTGATACGAATTGGTGTCCATAGTTTTTATTCGTAGGGACCACATATGTCACTACAGAATGGAATCTCGCAGCACCTGAGGTAGATGTTGCATCACGTTCATTATTACTTCTAGAGGGTACCCTTGCAAAGCTTGGGTACTTTCACCGGCAAAGGATTTTGTCTGGGGATCAGTGTAACTGTTTCTATCACCTTCACTGGTAGGTTTGGGTCATCATTATCCCAAACTATCTTCGGAAGGTCATTGATTTCACTTTCTTGTATTTTGGTGTTCGGTCCTCATCACCCGAAACAAAAATACTTGGAAGTTGCTTGATTTGGAGAGGAACACTCCAATCCTTTCTAGAGTCCTCTTCCAATCAGAAGATGTTATAGAGGTTGAAGAACTCCCTGAGTCTCCTGTGACTCCTTCTTCTCCTCTCCCTCCCGATTATCCAAACGTTCTATTATACATTGGGACCCCGACCCACAGGCCTTCGAGCCCAGTTCTATATCAATATTTTCCTTCAATGGTCACTGTTGGGAGCATGGTTTCAACTATGAGTGCTACTAGTGTACATACTCCTTTCTCAGTATAAGGAGGACGTACAATTTTCATACCTTCCATCACTCCTAGCACTACAATCTTTGGCTCTACCTCCATTCCATCTTCGAGTGGGGGAACCCAAGCTTTTTCCTCCAACATCGGTTCTTCCCCCTTGGAATTCCTTCCAATGTAATTCCTTCGGTTCCCTTAACTTTTCCATCCACTGTTTCCACGTCTATGACTTCCATGGCAAGTGGATCATCTTGTTTTCAAGGTTTCCCTTTTGGGAGTGGTCATATACCACATTCTAACCTATCTCTAGGATCAATACATTTTCCCTACAAAGATCAAGGTTATAATCCTTTCCAAGGATGGACTAATCCAGATGTTAGCAACTTGGGAGTCAGGAATCAATTCTCTTTCAGCCAATAGGGGAACATGTCGTACTCCTCCATGAGTTCATTTCAGATTTTTTCTCCTTTGCTAATGCATGGAGCCTTTACCAAGGGCTCTCTGCTCCATTTAATACCTCACTAGGGGGAAATTTCACAGGATATGGCACTTTTTTGGTAGGAGTTGGACAAAATCTGATTTTTTCTGGGCCACGAGGTTTTCCTTGTGGTTCAGGAACTTCTACAAATCACCTCAGGAAACTTGGTGCCTTCACAAATCCAGGATATTCTTTTCATAACATTGGGAATTTTGCCCAGAGTGGTTGGAATCCTCAAGGTCCTCCATGCTTACCTTTCCTAGAAATTTTAAACTTGCCAGATCTATCAATGTTGACTAATGATCCTATCTGATACAACTCGGTTTGGCCTCCGGTTCCAACCAAACTTCCATTTGACATACACAAATTCGAAGGGAATACTGGTGAAGATTCGACCGACCATATAACCACTTTCCATTTATGGTGTTCGTCGAACTCCCTAATTGATGATTCAATCAGGTTGAGACTATTTCAACACACCCTAACTAGGAATGAGGATAAATGGTATATTAAGACTCCACGGGGAACCTTCGCTTCATTTGGTGACTTGGCCACCATATTTTTAAACCATTTTTAGTTTCTCATTCGTTATGATGCTGGAACTAAGCTCTTAGCTAATTTCCACCAAGACGAGGCAACCCACATTTATGATCACATCCAGGAATGGAGGAGAAGGAAGAGGCTCATTAAAGCTGATATTCCCCAAGAATTCCTTCTTGAATTGTTTCTCAAAACTTTGTAGCCTAAAATTTCTAAGGATGTATCGCTCTCTGGTGTATTCACCGAAGAACAGGGTTTTTTTAGATCCCAACAGTTAGAACTCATATATTCTCAATTTGGGATTCTTGAGAAAAAATTTCCTGATGCTCCTAGATCTAAGGTTGATCTTTCCAAGCTGAAGTTGGGTCCCCATGCTGACGGGCTAGTCAGATCAATTGATAATAGCATGGCTAACCTGCTAAACCAATTGCAACAGTTGTCTTTGCAAACTGCTTCTTCTATTCAAGCATCATCATTAGTGTCCATGACTTCTCAACCTTCATCTATGAACGTCGTTCAAACTTCTAACCCCAAATAAAATCAACAATCTGATGGGAAGAAGAAAGGACGTGGTAAGGAAAAGAATCAGGATGGGAAGGGAAATGCAAATAAGCCCAGCAGTGACGCCGAGGAAGGTAAAAATGAGTCCAAGAAGAAAGTCAAGTTTCCATTCAGGTTATGCAATGGTGACCATTTGACTCATCTTTTCCCAAACATTTAGGATGCTCAACACTTGTTGGTTCTGAAAGGGTCTTCTAGCTCCCAGGTTGTGCTAACTAACCCTTTTCCCTAAGGGCAACAGTTGTTAGCTGGCGTGAATTCTAGTACTTGTACCCCCATTGGGGGAAACAAGGAAGGGGAAAATCCATCAAATCTTTATATGATGAGTTCACATGTTGACATTTCTACACGGTCACATGATTATGATGAACTAGAATCATTTAAGGCCAAGAGTACTCCTTATGTTTCAGAGCCACTCCATATCGAGATGCCTGTAGTTGAGCCTATACCTCGGATGCTAAAAGGCTTCGCAAAGCATTTGAAAATCAACCCCAATGCCAAGGAAGCTCAGAACTACTCCATTGCAGAAGATCTAGCTCAGAGTCCTTGTGCCATGTCAGTGTTATAGGTTCTCCAGTGATGCCCAACACAAAGGAGTGCGTTTCTCACTGCGATCGGAGTGGTAGAACCAAAGAACTCTCTTATCCTTACATTCGACATGTTGAATATTAAGAAGAGACTCCCACATCATATGGCTTTTCAAATCAAGTCTACATACCGAAAGACCAATATCTTTCAAACCATATTTGATGAGGGAGATTCCGCATGCGTAATTTCTATATTATGTTGGAAGGCTATTGGATCACCTCAGGCTGTTCCATCACCTACTCTCTTAACAACATTTGATGGTCATTCTCATAGGCCACATGGGATTATTTCATCCTTTCCCATCTGTGTTGGGGCAATGTTGTAAATATCGAAGTAGAAATAGTTGGTGCAAATTTGGATTATAATCTCCTTTTGGGAAGAAATTAGGTTTACGAGATGGGTGTTATTGTATCATCGTTATTCCACATCCTCTATTTTCCTCACGAAGGGAGAATTGTAACGGTTAATCATATGGATTATTCTCCAAGTGAATCCAATGCATCTTTTGAATCTACAGTTCCATTAGTGAACAATTCTAAGAAGCCTATTGAGAATCTAGGAGTTGGGATGTATTCTTCATTAATGTCTACCTTTGATTTTCTTGCTCCTATTTCTCGTATTAGTGTTATTTCATCTTCCAAGGCACCTTCTCGAAGAGAGTTCTTTGGAACTCATTATTTTTTGGATCCTTGGCCCTTACCCTCTTCTACCACCATGTTAGATGAGGGGAAAGTGGGTGGAATGGCATTTCCTATGTCTGCATCTTAAATTGATTATGAATCTATAGTTAGCAGTGCAGACTCTGATCCTACTCCTCTTTTAGCAAAGGATCTGAATGGGGATGTGGCTTTGTCCTGGACTCTAGATTCATCTTCTACTATGGATTTCCTAGATACTATTTTGCCATCCAAATAAGCACTTCTATAATAAATGATGGGTATTGAGAGGTCGTGGGATGATTTGCATCATCGGTCATGTTTCTTCCCTGATTTGCAAGAAGTAGAATCAATCTTTCCCAGTCCTTCATCTACTGGTGATGTTTATGCAGTTTTAAATCCTTTGGCTCCAACGCATGTTTCGGGCGAAGGTAACATGTCTGTCATTTCAAAAATTGTTCCAGTGAACATCTCTAGGAATCCCAATGTTATCAAGAATGTCTTCATTGGAGCTGGTTAGTCCCCTGAAGAAATTTGAATTTATACGAATCTCTTTAAAGAGTTTTCATATGTGTTTGCTTGGTCTTATGAGGAAATGCATGGGATATATCCTTCTATAGCCTAGCATGAGATCAAGACATATGAAAATGCAAAACCTATTCGATAGAAGCTTCAACCAGTAAAACCTAGGAAAGCAGCAGCTATCAAAGCTGAGGTTGAAAAGTTGCTTAAGGCAGGTTTCATATACCCCGTTCCTTTAACTGAGTGGGTCTTGAATCTAGTCCCAGTTGACAAGAAGCAAGGAACGATCCGTGCGTGCATTGACTTTAGGGACTTGAATAAGGCTTGTCCTAAAGATAATTACCCCATACCATTTATTGATCATATTATCAGTGAGTGTGCAGGTAATGACAATTTCTCTTCTATGGATTGATTTTCCGGTTATAATCAAATCATTATTCCTCCCGAAGATCATAATAAGATAGATTTTATTTTCCCCTGGGGTACATTTGCATATAAGAATATTCCTTTTGGACTTAAGAATTTTATAGCTACCTTTCAGCGGACCATGTCATATGCTTTCCACGATATCAAACATATTATCGAAGCCTACTTGAATGATTTGGCTGCTCATTGTCGAAAGAGGATTGATCATCCCAAGATTCTTCGATTAATTTTTGAATGATGCCGTTTCTACAAAATCCGTTTGAATCCGAATAAGTGTGTTTTCGCTGTCACGTCCGGTCAGTTGTTGGGATTCATCATTTCTACTGAAGGGATTCATGTAGATCCCTTCAAGGTTGAGGAAATACTTCAATTGCCTCCCCCATCCACTATTCATCAACTTCAGAGTCTTCAAGGAAAAGCCAATTTCTTAAGGAGATTTATCACTAATTATGCCAAGATTACTAAAGGATTTATGAGACTTCTCAAGAAAGGGGTCCCATTTCTATGGGACGATTTCGCGCAATGCTCATTTGATGCTTTGAAAAAATAATTAACCTCTGATCCTTTATTGAGTCCAACTGATTATAGCAAACACTTCCTTTTATTTCTCACTGCAATAGGTACTTCCTTAATTTTATCAACTGCCCATCTGAGGATTGATGGAAGCTTCCATGGATTTCATCCTCATCATCACCACACTAATGCTCATCTTTGTTTCTGCAAACACCCATCTCATGATTTACATTATGATGAGAAAATTTGTGAATGACTACAGGTTGATATAGAATCCATACAAGCATTCAAGACCTCCCTCACATATGATCCTTCTCACACCTTGGCCAACTGCGATTTTGCTACCAATCATGTCTGCAATTGTGGTGGTGTCACCTGCCATCCTCAGAAACTGCGTGTATCTTGCTTAAATCTATACAACATGAGCTTGCAAGGGACAATACCTCCACATTTGGATAACATCTCCTTTCTTGGCATGTTGAACCTCACTTTTAAAAGTTTATTTAGCACAAGCTCGAACGGATTGGGCAAGTTGTGTCGCTTAAAATGTCTGTTACTTAATAAGAATGACTTGATATCGTCCATTCCAGAGGCTTTGAAATATTGCACATCTCTCAAGATGCTTAACCTGTCCTTCAATAATTTGATAGGGGCTATTCCAAGTGGTCTCGGCGAATTATAAAACCTGCGAAATCTTTCACTGTACACAAACGGATTGACTGGGAAAGTGCCTAAATCCTTGGGAAATTGTTCCGTGCTGGAATTTCTGGTTTTAGGAAATAACTTCCTTAGTGTCACTATCCCTTCTTAGCTTGGCTCACTAGAATTAAAATTCTGTTTCTTGGAGCAAACTAGCTTAGTGGAGGAATCTCGCCTTCACTGCTTAATTACATGGAGTTACACGGATTATATTTATTCCAACACGAGCTTACTAGAGAAATCTCATGGGAGATAGGTACAAAGCTCTCAAATTTAGAGTATTTTCCACTCTGGGGAAACGAATTAAATGGTACCATTCTGAAATCTTTTGGAAATTGCTCTTAGATTTTAGTGTTCCAACTCGATCAAAATTTCTTAATGGGAGGCATACCTCGAGAATTTGGAAAGCTCTGTCTTCTACAGAAACTTACACTTCATGATAATCATTTGTATAGTGAGGAATCCATTTCCATATTTGGAGCACTTTCAAACTTCACCAATCTGCAAACACTCGATTTTTCCATCATTGATCTTAAGGGTGACTTGCCTAGAAGCATATGTCATCTTTCTCAAAATCTTCTTCATCTCTATTTATATGAGAATCGTTTCACTGGTAAGATACCCCAGGAGATGATCAACCTCACTGGATTGATCCTGTTGAGTCTAGTTGGAAATTTTTTCTCTGGAGAAGTTCCTTCTGCACTTGGAGGGTTGTCTACTCTTCAAGTGTTGGACCTTGGCGAGAATAACTTGGAAGGTAATATACCCTATCAATTCAGTCAATTGAAAGCTCTTTTTGTACTGGACCTTTCTAAAAATGCGTTTTCTGGAAAAATCATCAATTTTTTGCAAGTTTATAGCAGTTGAGAATATTAGATCTCAGCTATAACAAGTTCAGTAGTAATATACCAGATAGTGATATAGGGAATTGTTCCAATCTCGAGCTTCTGGACCTCAGT
>APFE030488221.1:24568-46076 GCA_000404065.3 Pinus taeda
TGGTCCATACTTGGTTCTGTAAACCCATTTGCATCTAACAAGTTTTTGTCCCTTTGGAAGAGGAACAAGATCCCATGTATCATTTGCCAATAATGAACAATATTCTTCATTCATAGCTACGTCCCAATTTGGATTGCCTGAAGTTTCTGCAAAGATGTCAAGATCATAGTTCACTAAAGCTTGAGCCAGTAAAGAAGAGGCTCTATCAAATTAAGAATGTGTACATCGCTAATTTGTAGGATCGCTGGCAAGAGCACCTGCTGCATCCTGAGAAGCACAAACCCATTTTGGAAGCCTAAGGAGCTGAAGGAGGATCCTGAGAAGGTGGGGGAGGATTGCCATCCTCGCTATCATCATCTGAAGAAGAAATATTTTCAGAAGTAGAAGGGATAGAGAGAGGTGGCACATTCGCCGAACTAGGCTTTTAGGCCGATATATTTTCAACAAACTTTACGTCTCTTCTAATGGTAACGTTTTTGGACTTAAGTGGAATAAGTCTATATCCTTTGACATCTTCAGAATATCCAACAAAAAAACATTTTTCACTCTTAGGTTCTAAAGCTTTATGTTTCTCATCTGGAATATGGGCCCATGCTTCACTTCCAAAAACACGAAAGTGACTTACATCTTGTTTAATTGAGCTCCATGCTTCTTCTGAACTGATATCTTTAAAATCTAGTAGGAGTGCGATTACATGTAATTTGTATTAATTGTTCTGCCAAAAATTAAGACTAATCTTTAGATTGAAGCATACAATTAGCCATTTCCTTTAAGGTGCGATTCTCCCTTTCAGCTACACCATTTTGTTGTGGAGTATATGGAACAATATGTTGCATTTGAATTCCATTCTCAGTGCAAAAGTTGATGAATTTGTTGTTAACATATTCTCCGCCATTGTTAGATCTTAGCTTAAGAATTTGATGTCCAAATTGTTTTTCAACAAAGGCCTTAAAGGCCAAGAACATGTTAAATACTCCATTCTTGAGTTTTAAGAAGTATACCTGAGTGCGTCTGTAGAAATCATCAATGAAAGTTAGGAAATACTTGTAGCCAGAGAATGAAACAATTGGAAGTGGACCACATAAATCACTATGCACAAGCTGTAAAGGGGTTGAGGCGTGCCAAGAGGCACGTTTTTCAAAACTATCATGATGATGCTTTCCGAGTACACATCCGGAACAAACACCATCTCTGTAAGATACCATTGGAAGACCTATCACCATATTTTCTTTACATAGATTCAAAAGGGAGCGATAGTTTAAGTGACTAAATCACTCATGCCAAAGTTTGCTCACTTCATCATTATGAGCAACAAATACCAAGGGAAGATTTGATGACCCAAAGTTGTTAAACTTATACAACCTTGTAGAATCACTAACAATGTAGTAGCTAAAATCTGTCTAGGATCTCTTAGGTCCTTAATTACAACATCGTGAGGTGAAAAATCAACGATTTTACCTTCACCTGAATGAGTTATCTGATATACAGATAGAAGGTTGTAGGATAAGGTTGGAACACATAATACATCATTAAATTGACCATTGTCTAGATGAACAGTTCCAATCCCTACAACACTAAAAGATCTATCATCACCAACATATATATTTTTGGTGTTACAATCATTTAAAGAAGAAAACATGGCTTTGTTTTTGGCCATGTGATAAGAAACTCTAGAATCAATGAGCCACTCATGAGAATGAGAAGAAGAAGATACATTTAGTGCATAACCAGACCGAGATGCTTGACAACAACATGCAGAAAGTGTTATTCCTGAAGATGAAGCTGAAGTTGAAAAGTGCTCCAAATGGATGTTATGCTTCTTCATTGTTGCTTCCAAGGCTTCCATCTTCTTAAAGCATTTGGATTCTAAGTGACCATCTCAATTACAAAAGTGGCAATGTCTATCAGTCTTCTTCCCTTTGTTTTTATTTTCCTTATCATTTTGTTGAATTGATTTTTCATTTTGAGACTAAAATTTCTTAAGACCCTTGTTTGGTTTAGGACCATTCTTTTTAGAATGTTTCTTCTTAGGATTATTTGAGTTATGTTGTTGTTGGGTTGCTAAGGCTTTCTTAAAAGAGTTTCTATTATTAAGAAGAGAAAGATGTAAGAGTTTTTCTTGTTCTCTTATTAAAGAATCACAAAAGGCATCAAGAGGGGGACTTGTAGGCTTGTCATTGAGCAATAAATGCTTATATAGTATAATGTAAGGTGGAAACAAACACAAAGTAGGATGGTCCTAACTTAGTAAGAATAAAATAGATAAGGATACCATCTTCTTTCTTAACCTTAACACCTTCCAAGAAAAGTCTAAGGGTCTTGAATTTGGACAAAAAAATTCAATTTAAAAAAAATTATTGGGGTCCAACATAAGCAACTCATTTTCGAGTTGATGGGCTCTAATTTCATTTTTACTTACAAAAACTTTATTGAGTTGTTCTATTGCTTCATCAGGGGTATCAAGTTCTGCGATATGGAATCTAAGATCTGGAGAAATAAACATCCATATCAACTCATGTGCTCGATCTTGCTTATTTTCCCATTGGTTGCCTTATCTTCATCTTTAGGTTTAGATTCTTGGCTTGAGGCTATTCTATAAAGACCTTTACTTCTAAGTAAATCCTCAATGTAAGATATCCATTGGAAGTAGTTGGTGTTGTCAAAATTAACTAGGCATGGACTTTCCATTTTAAAAGAAACTGAAGCTGAAGATGTTGGAACTAAGTGTTCCAATGGAAAGATCTCGAAAAATTAGGCCGATTAAAAAAAACAGCTCTGAAACCGTCTTCTGATGAAGAAGTTATAGCTTTTTGAAGAAATCTTGTTGAAGATGTTGATGAACTACATGAATGTTGGGAAGTGAATGATAATATTATATTTAAGCCTCCTACCCCCGCCCCCTCGCCTCCCCTCTCCCTTCCAAACTAAATTTAATTAGCTCACTTTAAAAAAAAATTTACTTTATGTGACTCACTTTTATAAATAAGTGAAAGTCACTTTTATAATGGTACTTTATGAACTACCCACTAAATTGTAACTTAAATAAAAGATAAAGCGACTTCGAAATTATAAGTGAGTCACTTTTTATAATGGGTGAGAACACTTTTACATAAAGTAACTTTAAAACATAAGTTATATGTGCTTTTTGAGAAAGTAACTCAACAAAAAGAAAGGCTTGAACTCAAGACCTCTATTCTCATAAAGTAACTTTAGACCAAGTGAGCTAGTTTAAAAGGTTAGTAATTTTTGGAAAGGAGGAAGGGTTTTTTTTTTTTTTCTTACTAAAGCTTTGGAGTGTGTGCTTACTTGAAGAAACCTATTTTTTCCTACAAAATAAAGCAAAAAACCACACAACCCAAAACGAACATGCAAAAGAAATCCAAGCCTTACGTCTTAATGTTAGATTTGGCCAGAAACCAAATATTTTCCTCAATGTTTCTGATTGTCTGAGATCACACTAAGGCGCAGCAGAAAAGAGCATATGCATGAGAAAAATCTTTTATTTTTGTTTTTAGTTTACCCATATGGCATCTATCTGCTGGGAAAAGAGCATACACAGAAATGAAAGGTATCGATCTAGTAATAAAAAAAAATATAGAGGACTATAAATCGAAATAAACAAAGAGATAAATAACCCTAACTGCAAATAGAGACTATATACCTCCATATCTTAAAAATGATGTAGCTAGGGCTGCTAGAAACATTTTCGTGTGAAAGGACCCCTTACTGGAACAGATGCTCCTAACACAATAGAGCAGTCCTCTCGGCCTGAAAGCGATCAGAAACAGTAGATCTAGAAAATGACGGTTAGATGCAATTGTACCAGCTTCAGATTTGGATCACCAACAGATATGGTCCTTGAATAGCTCTGATACCATGTAGGAATTTATAGGGTAAATTCCTTGTATAGAACACCAAAGGACACCGCTCACAAATAGATCCTAGATCAGTACACTAGTATTCTTGACGTGGTTAAAACTCTCAAAGAGGGAAACAGTCCACGGCATGAGCCAACGTGGCTACTTCAGGCAATTTATTAATGTAAAAGAAAGAAAATTTACATAAGCTTCTCTCATGAACAGTCACCTTACAAATGACCCTCCATGCTCTTTAAATAGAGATCATGGACCAATCTGGTGTTAAGCCACGGATCAAGTGTCGATAATATCAAGGTGAGAATGAACCATCAGATCACTTCATGTCTAGAACATATCGTGACCATCGGATTGTAAGTTACAAAAAGTACATAGTAAAGAAACACATTTTACCTAACTGTACACTAGACCAAGTTATACTTAACTATTTCTTATGTGTCGGAATATCCTAACATTTGGTTGATGTAGGGTGTGTCTTATAGCATGACTGATTATGTATGAAAAGTATTATGTTGGTTAAGGATATTCTACACATTTTTGTGTGGTTTATTTTATGTAATGAAGTTGTAGGTTGGTTAGGATATTTTATACATTGTTGGGTAGTTTATTTTAAGTAATTAAGTTTTTTTAATGTCTAAAATAGACGTGGTTTATTTTTTATAGAAATTATGTATTGAGTTATGTATTTATTTATTTTTATGTTGATTGAATTTTTAAATAATTAACTATTATTTTTTTAATTGATATTTGATAGGCCCTATATTTTAGGTTATGTTATATGTGGTTTAAAATTTTTAATTTGATCTTCATTATGGGGTGTTTTGTTATTTATCCTCTAGTATTTGAAGAATATAATTTGATTGGATTGCAAGGCAATGAAAAATTGTATAATCTCACCCTCCAAAACCAACAGGAAAGAAAGAAGGTTGTTGAGAATATTTTAAGGAGGATAAATGAATTTGATGCAGAGGTCTAGACCCTCAAAAAACCATGCTAAATTTTTAAAATTCCTTCTTTTATATCAAGTACAGATTGGGATTTTAAGTATTAATAGTGAGGACAAACATTTCAAAGCAACCAATGCACTTAATGCATGTAATACAAGAAAATAATTTATCCTATGCCTAACTAATAAATGGGACATCCATAAATCAAGTAAGTTTAATGGATTTAAATCAATACACAAGAAGGGTAAGGGAAAATTGATAATCAAAATAATAAACATGAAAAATTAAACAATGAATTATGGTGTTTAGGTTCATGTCAACTAATCTAAATAAATCAAATGATATAGGTAATGTTTTAAAAAGGATCTCTCCCACAATGTATTTCTCATTCTTTTATAGTGCTTATCCATAAATAATGGGTTAAAATGCATACAATCTGCATCAACATTTTAGTGAACATTGGATTCATAAAATTTATTTCCTTCACATTTAAAGTGGATTTTTTCTCATCCTTCGTGTTTTTTATGCTACTTTCATGCCAATTCTTATGTTTTATTAATTTCAATCATATGTGATAGTACTTGCAATATTTATAATATATTTTCTTGGAAGTGTTTTTTATTGCTTAAATCTCATTAGTTTAGGTCACTCCAATGAGAAAAATAATAAGTGTAAGCATAGTTTAGCAAGCACTCTCTATAGCAATGTTACAAGGCTAAATTCTCAAATCTCCCTAACCCTTTATTCCATGTTCACAACAAGGAAAAAGAAGAGATTCTTTTTAAGATAATGTTTAATATACTCTCAACTTCAATGAGATACTTTGGAGTTGCAAGCAACCTCATTGTGCCTAATGGAAAAAATCTTCCAAAGGTAAATTCCAACTTTTCAAGTCTCCTCTCCCTTTAATTGTAGGACTCCAAATTGAAGGCAAAGAGATAGGTAATATTTTTTTGTATTATCGTTTTTTTTTATGTTCAAACACAAAGGACCAAGACTTATAGAAAGTATTTGTGTGAATATTTATGTTATTCTTCTTTTCACATTTTGAGTACTTTCTTTTCCCCTTTCAAACGGAATATATATCTAGTTTTCAAGCCTGGGATAATTTACATTATCTCTTTTCAAATTGCACAATATTTTCACCAATTATAATATGTCATTTTCAAAATAATGAAGATCAACATAGAATAAGATCATTTTAATTTCAATTTTTTTTAATCCTAATTAACAACATTAATATGAAGGTCTCCCTCAAATGACTTCAACATTTTCATTCACTTACTAAAAGTGTGCTATAATAATAATTATGTTGATAGGCACTTCTATTTTGGAACAAGGCTTCAAGAATTTTAATTTAATTGTCAATAATTGTTAGGTGGATGGTAGATATTTAACCTCCATTGAATTTTCTAGAATATTCTTAGTAGTATTCACAAATCAAAGGTTGATATTTATCTCTAAAGTATTTATACCATTTTTAACCTTTTAATTAAATTGATTAATTAAAAAAATATTATATGAACAAGTGCCATATAAAATGGGTTATGGTTTATTGAGCATGTAGTATTGATAAGTCATGGTATTGACCCATGGGCATATAGTAATGTAACCTTGATATAAAAAAAATTGTTGACCTTATTTGAACTACTCCCATGTTAGAGAAAAATAATCATTACATTTCCTAACTTTTAAATGAGGCTAAGTAATCTACTTTTGTACTACATATTACCTTAAGTTTTAGTTCAACTATCTTATTCTCATGTTCTTAACAAATGTCTGAAATTATATAAATATATATTTGAAGTATTAATTCATTGGAAGGTGTCTCTATCTGATCTTCGTGTTCTTAAAAATGTTTGAAATTGTATAAACATCTATTTTTATAATAATATATTGTGAACACATGACTTGGACAAAGTTTACCTTTGACATGATATCTACTCTTCCACTTGCCACTAGTTTGTTCTCTTCTAACTAGTTGAGATTTTACTATTTTTAGCTTTGAGGCCTAGGGAAGTTGTAGGCATTGAATTGGTTCATTTACGTATTAAGATAATTATAATAATTGAGTTGAAATTTAGCTTTGAGGTCTACGGAAAGTGTAGGCATTGAATTGGTCCATTTACTTATTAAGATAATTAAAATAGTATAGTTGAAATTTATTTTTTTATGGAGTAGGGTTTAGGTGGAACATATAATGATAACTTTGAGACAACAATTTGCACCATCACTTTCTTAATGTGCACCTTCAAGTTTTTTTCTTTTCTCATTAATTGAGGTTATAGTTATTTTTAACTTTAAGGTTGAAGGATTCTAGCTCATTGATAAATCTTCTTGTTTACTGAAACATGTACAACAAATGTTAAATTAGATTATATTAAATGATAGTTAGTCGTCCATTTATTAGTTAATTATATTTTTTACATACCTCTCATAACTCACTAATTCTCCCTCTCATATAGTAAATTACCACTTGCCACTTTCTTATCCTAAGTTAGAATTATAGCCATGTCTATTTATTTATTTTTAAAATGCTCTTTTTAACATTATTATTTATTATTTTCCATTATTTTTAAGGGATAAACCAATTTAGTGTAATTATCAATGACCATGAGACATGGAATGAAGGTGGAGTTTCCATTTAAGTAGAAATTCTTTATTGTTTCTTTATTATTTAATAAATAAATAAAAATCATAATATATTATATAATAAATAATAATAATAAAAAATATATTTATTTATTTATAAGTTTGGTAGGACCTTCTTCATTCATTTATCAAAAATGGCATATTACATCCATGATCAGGTGGTAAGGTGGTCTCAATCTGCCTAGTGGGAAACTAGATCTATTGGCCACCGTACCGCAGTATAAGCTGTCCAAAAGAAAAATAGTTTAAGACTGTCTTGTAGAGCTCTATACGTTTGAGTATTATTATCTCTCCTAATATCTAAATATCTAAGACATAGTATCAAAGTCTTCAAATCATGCATGTATACATAACAAAATTGAAAAACACACTAGGCATGACATAGTACTAATCATTAGAAGAGTCCACAATAGCTAGATCTTTTGCGCTTTGAGCCTAGTAATTTCGTATGAGGGAGACACATAATATGTTTTTCTATACGGCTGGGGCGGGTATTCTGTTGCTGAATTTGAAATTAAATAAGATGGAATTCTTTATCAATTTCTGGGAGAACAGGATCGGTCTTGGCCAGACCAGCTACAAGAATTGACAGAGCTCTTACCACAATATTTTTCATAAGCCAATACAAGTAGACGGTATGTTTGTACTAAGAGGATCAATGTGTGGCATGACCAGGGTCTGATAGCAACTCCAACCATTCCTCAACATCCAGATTTTCCTGAGTTGCATGTTGATTTAGTTCTACATCCCACCCAAATATAAGTTGGCAGATTTGAGGCTGAGTGCCAGACTAGTAAGCCTGAGTCACTTCATGTATAATACAAGAGGTCGATCTATGGCATCGACCCTAAACAAGATGTGGTTGGGGTTAACTACCTCCACGTTGAAGGCCCGCACGATGACTCTGACCCTGAGTCACGCCCATCGTGGAGCCTCTTCTAGAGGAAGGTCGCACCATGTTGTGAATTCATTGGCCACGAGACTGAATCAGTGCCTTAAGATGACAACCCACAAACCCTAGCACAATACAAGTGGCTAGCTTAAGGACTTGGTGTGCGCACCTGGAGTTGAAACTTGAAGGGATATCATGGAAGAAGTCCACGGAGCTATGAGCATCAAGTCAATAAAACAAAGATTTTACACCAAAAATAATATGGGTGTACTGATAGAGACTAGAATCATTAACCCATGGCTCCCCGAGCCTTCGAAGAAAAAAACACAGAATCCATTCAGACGAATACTCTCTCATAAGATTTCTTCTCTTACAGACCAAAAGAAGTAACAAGAAGGCAGCAAATACAACCCAAGCACCCATGCATAGAGTACAAATTGAATGTCATTGTGCATACCCCAAGTACATTCCCATCCGGGAGAGAAGAATACCATAACTAACAAAAACAATTTGACCAAATTGAGGCCCCATCAAAAAAAGCAGTGCTTTCCTTCCAAAATTTTCTAAATATAGTCTTTCTAACCTGAAACAGTGTCTCAGAGACCTGTTTCTCACGAATTATCATAGAGAACTTAAAGGAAGGGATAGGAAGGGGAGAATACATAGATAAACATTCCCGCAGACATTGGATGTTTTATATCAGGAGAGAGTTGTTGTACCCAGTTGACAGGCTTCGGAAGGAACCTTTGAGAGCGCACCTGAGAATTCCACTGACCTTGTAACCAAACTAATTACATTGCCTCCAGTTCAAACCAAACTCATAGCATAAAATTCCAGACAAAAGGTATCACACCAATTTCTTTGATCATCATTAATGGCTTGCAGGTGTATAGCAACCTTTGCAAAGGTTGGCAAGTGTGTGAAGGCCTAAACCATACCCCTCACCATCCTTTTCTCTCGATATGTGTTAACCATAACATGGATCCCGAGGACTCCAATTGTCGGCTCTCACCCTAATCAAAGGAAAAACAAAAAATAATATTTTTTTATATTGATTCAAATTTATAAAACCACAATAACATTTTTTGTAACTAATTATTTATACTTATTTAACAAAATTAAATATAAAAACAAAATAATACGTTATAAATAATAATAATAAAATAAAATATAGAAAGAGATTGTTATATATTCTTTGTAATTATAGGACAAGTGCACCCTAAAATGAGGATTCTTAATTACCTTTAACAAGTGCAATTTAGTTACAAGGGAATACTTTTTAATATAAAAATTCTTAAAGGTCTATTAATAATGGAGGAGATATGATTGTTAAATAAAATTGTTAAAATAAATTATATATATATATAAAAATATTAAAATTTATTATTTTATTTTTAAAGTTAAGGAATTGCTATATATATGTTTTTTTTAAGCAATTAAATTTCTTAATTTAGTTACGAAATTGGTTTCGTACATATTCTAAATAAAATTTGAAATATGATAAATCAAGTTAAATTCAGTTATACATGTTTTTTCTTCTAAAGGGTTAATTAAATTATTTTAACTAAAATCACATTAATTTTATTTGAGTAAAAGTTAATCAAGTTGTATAGGGTCAGTGGTAGCAAGAAAGCTTTGGGGTCTATAAATTGGAATGTGGATGTTTAGTTAAATCTGATGTAAATGGTTTTGATCATATCATCCAAACTTTATAATAGAAAAATAATCATTTTCTTAAAAGAAAACCAAAAAAAAAGTTAATCAAAGTTGTTGATTAAAAAACAACACAATAGTGTATGTGGCGCACTCTTCTATTTTATTTTTGCAATGGTATGGCCTTTTTTCCAAATCCTTATAATAATTAATATAAAAAAATTAAAAAATTTCCCAAATCCTTACATATAATTAAACATTATAAAGATAATAAATAATTTTATATATTAATTTAAAATTAAATTTTTATAAACCTATTCGTAATATACAAACTAATTTTTTTTAATTTAAAATTAATAGTTAACATTTAAATTTTAATTTTATTTAATAGATAAATTACAATTACATTATATAAATATTAATAATGCCAACAAATTCATATACTATGTTATATAAGTGAGATATACATCACATTCCCATACTATATATATAATTCCATAGATAAATCCGATATACATCGCATTCACATAAAAATATATATAATCTGAAAGATAAAGGGAATATACATCACATTCCAAAAATTAGATTTTAGGTTAATTATCTTGCCCAGGTGGAGGATATGTTCCAAACATTACCTTTGTTTTACAGTATGGCCAACCATAATTTGGTTCTGGTCATCCGCGACATAGCTTGGAATTAGCAACTCAGCCCGGCATAGGAATTTTGACTGTTTGCTTGGAATTAGCAACTCAGCCCAGCATAGGAATCTTGACTGTTTTTAGGAAATTTTTTTTTTTTAAATTGAAATTGACATTGAAATGTTAGTAAGTTGAAAGGCTTATTCTAGAGTTTAGTTTAGAACGAGGGAGATGAGTAATTTCATTCCAGTTTAATTTTAATTTTAAGTTAGTTATATATATATAATAATATATAATATATATATATTATAATAATAGTCTACCTCAATCAAAAATAGAAATTTCAATATTTGTTAAAAAAATATGGTAATTTTATACCAATTTTATAGAAAATAAATATTTTTAAATATGCAAGTTATTAATTTATCTCAACTTCATATATATGTATCTCGAGAGAAAATAAATGAAAAAGTATCTTAATGTTGATTATAATAAAATATTTCAATACGAATGAATAATTAAAAGTTAAAAAAATAGGAGATATGTAATTCATCTAATTTTTAATATCAAATTAATGAGTAGCTTTTTAAAATATTATTAACAATAATAAATTAAATGCCCATCCAATAAAAATATTTGAATAAAAATATTTAAGTGTGTAAATTATATATATGATTTAAAAAATATTTTATATTAATAAAAGAAATTGAAAATTTAAATCTGTATGGCTAAAACATTTTAAGTAGTATCATTATGGCCTTTTTATGTATATTGTTTGGTCAATTTTGTTTAAAATCAAGTAAACAAGTGTACACAATACAAATTCCCAAGTAAATTTTGAAGGCATTGAATTCATTTTACACATTCATAAATGTAATTTAAACAATGAAAATTTATAAATATCTTAGGCTTCCATGAAATCAAGATATTTGATCCCTCTAGGCTCTTGCTAGATCCATGTTGAGATGGATCTACACCAGTAAGAACCAATATGATTCAAGATAATGATGTAATCCCTAAAGGTAAATATTTTGGAGGGAAAAGAAGAAAATTACATTTTGTATTGTATTTTCGAGTTATCTCCTTATAAATTTACTCAAATGTCAAGTGTAAACACTCGTTGAATGCAGAATTAAATTCCACATCTAATGAGCACCCACTCTATATACTTTTGAGTAGACTCACATCAAAACAAAAACAAAAAACAAAAAAAAAAAGAAAATTTGAAATAGAAAAAGTGTTAGTGTAATAATGAGTAAGTAACATTATAAGATTAGAAAATGTATATTAAATTTAAAGATCGTCGAAAATTGATTATCAATTTTCTCCTTAATTTTAATGTAAATAGAAATATGTGTGATTGATTTTTTAGAGTTTTTTTGGGTTGAGGATGTATAAACAAATAGTCATTACATTTGAGAGAAGATGCTATGCAATCTACTTATGTACGGCATATTACCTTAAGTTTTAATTCAACCATCTTATTTTCATGCTTTGGAAAATGTTGGAAATTACATTTAATACCCATTCATGGCATTAATCCATTCGATAGCGTATTTGTGTTACATGTTCAACACATGACATGAACAAAGTCTACTTTTGACATTATCCCTCCTCCTCTTCCACTTGTCACTAAGATGATTAGAGTATTGATGCAATGTGTAGTTGGTTTTATGTAAATTGGGGAAGACGTTGCAAGTTTCAAGATCACATAGATAACTAACTAGTTAGAATGATATTATCAAGTTTAATATTTTATATAAAATAAGCTAATTTGTATCTAGTTAATACTAGAGCATTTTAGTTGGTAAAAGTTGATAAGCATCAAAGCAATTCTAAGAAAAAAACTAAATTATAACTTTATTATATATAACAAGATTTTTTACTATGGAGATTTAATCCCAATTTATCATGGAGATTATTAATATGTAAACAAACTTTGTTACAATACCATAATTTATGAATAGCTCAGGCCTAAAATCTCATACTTCACTTTATAGTACACTTGTTCAAATGTCATTTTTTAATTAATTAAGCTAATTAAAAAAAGACATTACTGGGATAATCTCAACCTTTGATTTGTATATGTTGTACTAAGAATATTATAGAATATTTTGTGGAGGTTATATCCCTGCAATCCACTTAATAATTATTGATAATTAAAAAAAAAATTGGAAGTTGTATTCCAAAATAAATGCACTTATCCATAATCGGTGAGCAAAAATAAAACTCATTAATGAATGTTCTCGTTTACTTGAACATCTAAAACAAATGTCAAATTAGATAAAAGTAAATAATTGCTAATGAAATATATTTATTAGCCAATTATATTTTTTTGCATATCTATTATAGGCCACCAAGTCTCCCTCTCATAGACTAAATTACTATTACTTTAATTAGGATTTAAACTATTGCCATTTTGTTGTGATATTTTCCTGTGCTAGGATAGAATTATAATGATGTCCACTTTTGAATAATTATTTTTATATTTCTATAATTTATTGTTTTCTAATTATTTTGAAATTATGCAACCAATATCACAACCTAATTGTCAATAACCTTGGCATGTGTCATGTTCACTATAGTCCCTACAGAATAAGTTTTAATATAAATGTACGCTAAATATTAAAGACACTAATAATATATGATTTATCAAAAATAGAATAGCAATTTATAGAGGATAAGGATAATGAGTAGTAAGAAAGAAATATAGATGAAATAATTTCAAACAATTTCAAATTTTCAATCCAATTAAATATCCCCTTGTGATTATATGATATTAATCGACAACCAAATTATTATAATTATCACATTTAATAATACTAGCACAACCACATAAACTAATTGGTTGGTAAACAGAGATAGGAACCAAAATACTTACCTTATTATATATCTCACACTGTCAATATTTTTTTTTTGTAAGCTTTGGTAGGACTCTCCGATTTTCATGTCCATTACATACCCCACTACAAGGGAAGGGTAGCCCAAGATTTGAACCCAAGACTTCCGGTTCGGTGAAACTTCATTTCCACAGCCACTGCGGCTTGAGCTACCCCATGTGGACCTCACACTGCCAATATTGAAAAATCCATAAAAAAATAACTAAATTGTAAATTGTAATTTCATTTATAAATTAAACAAAAATGAATTTTGTTCATACATAACAAAGTGTGTATTCATGAAAGATCTACCCAAATCCTTGCAGTGGAAAAGAGAAAATATCATTATGCCAATCATGATAATACACCTTTACAGCATTCAACCCCAAGTGTCCTCACAAAAACTCAAAAAAATAGAGTAATATAACTCATATACAGTCTAACAAAACAAGAGAGTATTCAACCTTCTAGGCTTCTATAGCGTTACTCAAAACTGACATCAACATGTAAAATATAAAGACAAAAACAAAGGAGTAATATACCTATTTTATCTAATATCCAAAATCATCCATGAAGTGATGATGAAAAACCAGTAAGGATCATCATTCAAAACCTCCTCAGTGGACCAGAGCCCCCAATCCAGTTGAAGGCCTTCCTTAAAAAGTTTGTCCACTTTTTAAATTGTTGTTATTATTATTATTAGTTATAAAATAATTAATATTTGAATTCACCCTTTTCACAAAACTCTTCTTCTATCATCATTTAGATTGGTCCTGATGATGGATCCCTGTAGGGATTTGAAACGTTGGCCTTCCTTAAAAAACTTGTCCACTTTTTAAATTATTGTTATTATTATTATTAGTTATAAAATAATTAATATTTGAATTCACCCCTTTCGCAAAACTCTTCTTCTATCATCATTCAAATTGGTCCTGATGATGGATCCCTGTTGGGATTTGAAACATTGACAGAATTATGGTTTCTACTGTGGATACTCGGAGACTAAGTTCAAAAAAAATGAATCACAAATGCCTAAAATCCAAATTTTGTTACAATAACATGGCTTACTAATACCACATGTCCAAAAATCCATAACTCATATTCACATGACACATGTTTATAGGACATTTTTTTAATTAATTAACATAATTAAAAAGAAATAAAGGACATAACTACTTTGAAGATAAATCTTAACCTTTGATTTGTGAATACTACCAAGAATAATCTAGCATATTATGTGGAGGTTAAATCTCTACCATCCATAAATTAAAATTATTTAATCCCTATTCCAAAATAGACATGTCTATCGGCATAAATGTGTAAATTTCGAAATAAGACTTTCATAATTTTAATTTAATTATTAGTAATTATTAGGTGGATGGTATGGAATTAGTGTCCGCAAAATATCCATGGAATATTCTATTAGTAGTTAGAGATAAAGGGTCGAGATTATCTAAAAAGTAGTTATGGTTTTTTCTTTTCAATTTAGTTAAAAAAATGTCATATCCATAAGTGTCAAATTCAATTTCATTTAGTTTTTATTTATGGCATTGAATTCTTGTTATTTATTGTTGTTTTACTGTGGTTTTCTTATTACATTTTTTTTAAATGTATATATGTTTAACTATTATATTCTTTTATAAATGATGATGATGATGATTAACGTGCACTAAGACCAATGCGGTCTATCATACTTTAATAAGAAGAAGAATCTAATTGTGATTCTTTAGAATCATATTTCTATGCTCAAAAAGAAGGGAAAGAAGCACGCCAAGATCACTATAATTGGGTTGACTTAACAAGTCAAGAAGATTGGAAGTGTGACCAATGTTAGGGAAATGAGAGCGGATGTGAGTAAGGGTCAAACAATCTAAAAGATAAGTGTTTTTCATCCACCACCCTCTTAGTATCGCAAATCTGACAAATTATATCATCCTAGGGAGCCTTGGGAGTTGACCACCGCCCAATTTCACTTCGAAGCTCATGAAAATTAATTCTAATCTTAGTGATGTTCATCTTTTTGTTCGAGATGGTCAAAACATAAAGATAAATCTAGTTCTCAAGGGTGGGGTTGATCACCTCCTTATAATATCTTAGCTTCCTTTTACCCTCCAACTCTTTATCATCCCATAGCTTATACTTAAATTTGGAGGTGATAGTATTTTTTACACTATCCTTGCTTCCCAAGATGATCTCCTCATTTATCCCCCAAAGGTTGAGCCAAGACTCGGCATCCTTATGCCACCCACGCTTGAGGCGAAGGTGGGGGTTTTGACTATAGTTAGAAGCAATTTTAGGAAGCCTTTTGGGTATTTTAGGAAGCCTCTTGGTAATGTGAGATTTGTTATGAGGTAACTGACTTGATGTCTATGTTTACTATGGATTGATGTGTATCGGTTTTACCATCCATTTAATTTATATGGCCACACTCAATATTAATTAACAACAAAAATATCTAGAAATTATGGCATGAATATTAAAGGCGGTAAGTAATCTTTGATACACATGGCTTTATACGTTGAGAAGATTACAATAATACATCTAATGTATTCACTAATCAAATTTTTTTAAAATATTTTTTTAATATATTAAAAGGAATATTTATTTATTTTTAAGTTAAACATTAAACATTGTATGAGTCAAAAATAAACTAATAATAATAAAGGAGCAAATAGATTGTTATAATCCTACATTCACCAGAACTCAAAAAGAAGAAGCATTATTGCTAAAATTTATTTGAATATGAAATACATTATCATTTACACTACAACATACTATAAAGTAGTAATTTATCTATTATAAATTTTGGAACTTTTTTAGGAATATTTTCCAATCAAAATTTTCCCAAAATCTGGTTGAGATTTGTTGGAGTCACAAGTTTGATTTGTGAACTTTTCACAATCCAAGAGCCTAAAGGTTATTAAGGGTATTGAATCCATATATGTAATAAAAAACACATTTTAAAAATCAAAAGATTACTATTTGACTAAAAAATATTTTGACAGATTTCAACCAAAAACTCCAAATATATAATAGTTAGAATCACCCTAATTATCATCTTCGCTATACCTATATATCCAAAAAAAAAATTAGTATTTTAGAAATTTTTTATCAAATAAATATTTATGACCTTCCAAACAATATATTACATAATCGTACTAAATATATTTTAAGAATTTTCTTTATCAAATAAATATTTATGACCTTCCAAACAATATATTACATAATCGTACTAAATATTTTAAATAAAATAGTTACTTAAAAAACCTAATTATATTTAAAAATATAATCTTTTGAAAAAAAAACAAAAGTGAAATATAAAAGGTTACTTACAAAATCAAAATACAAAATAAATATGTTAAAAATCAAACTTTCACCACCAAAAAAATAATAAATTAAAAATAGAACAAACAAAAATTACCTAAACCAATAATCAATAAACTAAAAACATAACTAGAGGGAATTGTACTTTCCTAGACATCCCGGAGCTACATATATATGGAGACTCAAAATTAATTACCGATTAGTCTCCATAATTAATTACTAATTATGTTTTGTCAAAGTATAACATTGAAAATATCCATCTTACTGGATGATTAGACAGAATTACTTCTTTATGGAACAACAAGAAGAATTATATTATCTCTCATACAGCCAGATCAAACAATAACAAAACTAATACATTATCCAAACAAGACCTATATTCTCCCCAAAGTGTATGGAGAATGCAGATTAAAACGGCAAGTTACTGCCTTTCAGATTCAAGAATTATGTCTCCCTGACATATAAATAAAAAACAATGGTTTTATATGGTTTGTATTTCTTACTCTATGAGATTTTCTGGTCATACACAGCCAAGTATGCACATATATTTCCTCTGTTGTTTTTAACACAGTTTTGTCTATAGCTGATGATCTTATTCTTCTAAATTCCATCAGAATATTTTGTATATATTCCGGACATATATCCTAAATTCTGCCTTTGCTGGGTGTGGGGAAATTCTCACAACTGTCCCTGTATAAATCCATCACGTTGAATATAGTAATATGAATATATATGCTTTTTTCGTGCTGAAAAAACCAGAGGGAATTGACTAAAGAATAGATATATCATGTGATATTGCCATATATTTTATCAGGAGACTTATTCACAAGACATATATTTAAGAACGAATATGAGGAGGTAATTATTTTATGATTAAAATTGTATTTTGGAAAAAAATATGATAGATTGTGTAATTGGAATACACCATTTGGATTATTTTATAAGAAGATTTATTTATGAGACCAACACTCAAGAATGATTGAGCGAATCGGATGCAAGGTTGTAACTTTAATTATACTTCGAATTTAATTAAGGCTTCTTCGTGTACAAGTTTGATAATGTCATTTATGTTATGAAGATTGTGAGCATTTAGAATATTTATTAATATTTTTATAATATATAATTTTTCAAATAATGAGGTTATTTGGTTTTTTTAATTATGTTCATAAACAAAAATTAAATTTTGAATAAGAATTTTGTTTATTTTTTAAGCGTAATTTTACTTTTACTCTATTTTTTAATTTTAGACTTTGGTATCACATTTTTAATTTTAGGTTTTTAATTAGAATTAATTTTATTATAAAATTTTAAGGGATTTTTTTCGTTTAGATGGTGATAGGGTTCACATATAGTTAATTCATAATATTAATTTGCTTGATACATGTTTTTAATGTTAAATCTAAAATCATCATATTTATGGGTGTTTATAAATGTTTTAGGAAGACTAACTTACATAGGTTTTTAGAGATTTTGATATTTCTTAAATGATGGCATAGATGGTTAGTTTCAACTAACTTAAAGGAATATATATATATATAAAGAGAGAGACACACACATACCTAAGGTGCAAGCCCCAAAGTTTTCGACTTTTATGAACCCAATAATGCATAGATCTGATCAACCAATAAACATGTTGTTAGTTTAATGCAACAAGAGAATAGAAGTCATAAAACTCACTCTCCATGGGAACTACACTCTCAAGGTAAGGAAATGGTTTTTCTTGTAAATAGCCAACCTAAATGATTAGGATAGCTTACTTTTGATGAATGGTTAATTCTATGACAACTTGCTATAATGAATAATCACTTTGTTGTTCTTCATAGCCTTGAAAGTAATGGGATTCAGATTTGTAACCATGAGGATAATGAGGTTGATATGCACAATGGAGATTTTTTAATGAAAGTAAGATCATGGAATGTGTTGAGCCTTGAGTGATAATGGAAAAACACATATTTCCTATTACAAATCGATTTCACTTAGGCATTAACGACATATTATGTTTGCAAGAAGTAAAAATTGTAGGATTTCTACTAAATACACCTTTAATATATGATCTAGCCATATGCCAAATGTGAGTTTTCTATTCATTTCAAAATTAGAGGTAGTGTTGCTACTTTGATCTCCTATGAACTTACTAGTTATGTTTTTGAATGTTTGTTCGACCCAACATAAAGGCTAGTGTGGTTTGTATTGAGCTCTTTTATTCGATTCATAGGCATACATAATGTCTATGCTTTGAATGGTATGAATGATTCAACGACCTTCTACCATTGGATGGTTGGTGGATTACTCAATGCCCCATGGTTGATCTATGAAGATTAACATGGTGGAATTCTAGAAAGATTAGGAGGAGAAAATTCTTGAACATTTTCAATATGGAGAACAAGAATCTCAATTTGTTCTTAAGACCTAAAATGAGATTTATGATCCTCACTAAGATCATTGCCATGATTCCACAAAGTTATGGTTCACTAGGACAAACATTAGGAAGGGGCTTAAAAAATATACCAATGGTTGGATAGAGCTTGTTATTGAAGAAGAATTCCTTCTATTTTGACTTAGATGGAGGCCAGCTGATACATGTTGTTAACCCAACCATTGTTTCATATCATCCAACTAGTTCTCAATACCATGGATAACACACACACACACACACACACACACATATATATATATTCCTTTGACCATATATATACTATGAACATCTATCACCTTCAAATCTTAGACTTCCCAACCTACATCAAAACCATGTGGAACTTGGTCCCCAAACACTAGATAGAGTCTAAATGGATATTTTGGTGGAAATATGACATTTCCATTATTATAACCTTTTTTATGATGCTAAGAAAACTAGATTGTAAAAATTTGTCCATGAATGCAACGAAGAAATCCTTGATGCTTAGGAAATCATACAAAACTTACAATGTAACTTATATTATGAGGAGAAACAAACTGACATGGTGAAGCGACATGATCTACATAAAGTGGATGATGCCCACCAAACTAGAGGCACTTTGATAACAACAATGTAAAAAATAGAATTAAGCTTACTAAGCTATTTTTAAAAAAAATAATAGATAAATAAAACAACAAGAAAATATATACTTAAAAATATGATTTAAAATGGATTTAAAAAAACCAATGACTTAAACGGATTTAAAAAAAACCAATAATTATGTATTTAAATAATAATAAAAAATAAATAAACTATAAAAATAAATAAAGGTAAAACTTTTTTATTATATCACTATCTAATATCAAAATGTCTTTAAAACAAAAAAAGGTAAGAAAACACTAAAATTATATTATAAAGAAAAACCGAGATGAAGTAACCATATTCAAAATTCATATTCCCCCATTGGATTTCTTAAGCAAAGCCCTATCTTTTTTTTTTTAATGGTGTTGAATGGTTGTGTCATTAGTTTTGATTTTAATGAATCCCCGTAGAAAGTTTGAAACTTTAGCAAAGTATGAATATTGAAATTTTCTAGTGGATATGGCATAAGCAATAAAGAATGACTGACGCTTCCATTGGAATATGTTTTTCAAGTGGATATGTCACCAGCCCTAAAGAATGGCGGACGTTTCCTCGTAGAGTGGATAGGAGTTGTTTATAATGTGATTTTTTGGAGATTTTGATGACGGAATCTCGCGGAAAAAATTGAAGTTAAATCTTGATTTGTTGTAGTGAAAATGATTTTTTCACTGTATATTTGGATTCAGCACCCTGAAAAACCCCTGGGATGCTTTGATTGTGCAGAAACTAGCTATCAAACTTGCGATTCCAAGAAATTGCTGCCGGAATTTGACCAGAAAAAGCCACCAAAAACACTTTCAAAAAGTCTCATTATAAACAACGGCCAGTGGATATGTCATCAGCAATAAACAATAAAAAAATGAGTGCCCGTAATGATCAGAGCTTATGAGTCAACCACGAGGAGTCGGTTCAATCTTTTTGAATCACTTTCATAAACAATGATATTATCTTGAAGCATCCACACAAAGTGAATATGGATTGTTATGTATTTTTTCCAAGTCAGTGATGATTGAAATGATATTTATTTAAATTTGTCTATTGGGATGTGGACAAAAAAAGGCCTATTTCTCCATAATGTGGAAAATGAAAGAACGACGCGCCCACTCTCTTATGGACCTCTACATGGATCTCACTCTCTTTTGGATTTCTACATTCGATCCACAGATGCTTTGACGCTTTCGATGTGGAAAACGAAGAACCACGTGCTTTGACGCTTTCATTGTGGAAAACGAAGAGCCGCATGCTCACGACAGGATGGATTTCTAGATCTAGTTGCCAGATTCATTCAATGTGGAAAACCTAAAGCCACATGCCCACTTACCTTCGTTTCCAGTGTGCGGGGAACGACAGTTTCGCTTTGGTTGACGGCGACATGGTATGGAGCTTGACGGGTTGTATGACGCTGAATGCAGGATTTGTAGTAGATATGTTATATATTAATATGTTCACTAAATCTATATTTTTTTATCAGAACGAAAAAAGCATGATTGTATTATATACAGATAATACATCAAACTAAATCTGCATACTTATAAGTTAATAATAAATATGAAAACATTCCATTTACTTAAAAATAAGAAATACTATAATTTATTAAATTATTTTTATTAT
>APFE030488223.1:0-25318 GCA_000404065.3 Pinus taeda
GGAGATAAATCTCAACCACCGATTTGTGTATACTACTAAGAATATTCTAGAATATTTTGTAGAAGTTAAATCTCTAACATTCACCTAGTAATTACTGATAATTAAATTAAAATTCTAGAAGCACTATTCAAAATAAACATGCCTATTGACATAATAATTTCAACAAAAACATAGTTTTACGAGTACATATGTTTGTCCTTGCATTTGTCACGTAGGAAAATTTGAGCAGATCCTGAAGCAAGCGAATCAAATTCCAGATTCCGGGCCTAACCCCAAGGGCGTCGAGAAAAATTGATCGACACTTAACAATAGGAACTCAACCGGTAGAGCTAGGCTTCTTTGTACTTGTATTATTGGAAAGCATCCATTTAAAGAAAAAACAACAAACAAACTTGAAATTGAACTATGGAAAGAGAGTATTACCATATTGTAAAGAAATAAAAGAGGAAAACCATTTATCACTTTCTATTTTAAGTTTATATTTGATTTTGTTTAATTTTATGTTAAAAAAAAATAAAAAATCTTTATATAGAGACAATAACTAATATAATTTTTAAGTAAATACTAATAATCATCAATCTATAATAAATATCAAAACACTTTATAATAAGTTTTAAATTACTAAACTTTAAAAAAACTCATAAAATCTTATTACATTATAATTTTATATTTAAATTATTATTATTAATTATAATATATAGATGTAATATTATGAGTGACGATTTCGACTTCCTTTGATAACTTTCAAATTCTTCGTGATGTTGGTTGTATGTTCCATTGAGGTCTCCGCTCCCCGACTCCGTTGTTTTCTCCCACCATTTTCCAACGTCTATGTTCTGACACCCATCTGCCATCATCCGTGTATCTACCATGCCATGGATCCATCAAATTCAATTTGAAATGTGAAATGGTGGCAAGATTGCAAGTCGAATTATTCAGATTAGAAATTTGAATCGCAGTAGTCTATAATGCGATTTTTTGAAAGCCTTTCCGGCGGTTTTTCCCGGTCAAAATCCCGCAGGAATTCATTGGAATCCCAAGTTTGATAGCTAGTTTCTGCACAATCAATGGCTCCCAGGGGTTTTTCAGGGCGCTGAATCCAAATATGCAGTTAAAAAACCATTTTAACTGCTAAAAATCAAGATTTAACCTCATTTCTTCCGCCGAATTCCGTCACCAGAATCTCCAAAAAGTCGCATTATAGACAACTCCATTTGAATCTCGTCATTCGCCATTGTTTACCCGTTTCATCCGCTAATAGCAGGATTTGTTTGCAGAGTTAATGAATACCCACAACCAGATGATTGAGTTAGGGCGTAATAAAGGTCTGCATGTGCACGGGTAGGATTTGTTTGCAGAGTTAATGAATACCCACAATCAGATGATTGAGTTAGGCCGTAATAAAGGTTTGCGTGTGCACGGGTATCTTTATGTTTATCGCTGATTTTCCAAATATTCGGAAACCAGATAAACATAAGTGCAGTTAATTTCTTGATGGTACCCATGTCTGTCTGATTCCCTAATATTTAGAAAATCAACAATTCACTTACGCTCAACAAATGTGCACCTTGGTGAGCTTTATTGTGAGCACATCCCGGGCGAGCTCTATTGTGAACTCATGCATCAAGATCGTCAGTACGATCGACATACCCACATTTCCGACTCTGACAACCGTGATCTTCATGCATGTGACCAAGTGAGAGGACGGATGGGCGTCAAGATCGTCAGTAAGATCGACATACCCACATTTTCGACTCTGACAACCGTGATCTTTATGCATGTGACCAAGGGTAATCTATATTTCTCATGCTATTGAGTTATAAATGAAATTTGGTTATAAATGAACGGCGGGTGTATATGCCCACCGTTCGATTTTGCTAAGGCCAAAATGGAACAGTGAACATATACACCCACCATTCATTTATGACCCACCGTTCATTTATGACCTGATAGCATAAGATTTATTGACTTCCGTGACCAAGTAAGAGGACGAATGGGCATCAAAATCATCATACCCACATACCCACATTTGACATACCCACATTTCCGACTCTGACAACCGCGATCTTCATGCATGTGACCAAGTACGAAGACAGATGGGTATCAAGATCGTCAGTACAATCGACATACCCACATTTCCGACTCTGACAACCGTGATCTTCATGCATGTGACCAAGTGAGAGGACGGATGGGCACTCTGTGTGGGCTTGAAGAAGAGATTTATGATCTCCTCCACTGGATCTTCTTCAATTAAGATTTGCGCATTTTCTTCAGTTAAGGATTGAGTATTGGATGGATTGTTAATCCTTCAAGGGTGTAATTCCACATATAACCAAAAAAAAATGGTTCTACATTTAGTAATAGAGGTGCAAAAAATAGCGAGAATATTTTGTGATTACGTTATTTTATATATGGAAATTTTAATAGTGTGATTATAAGGTTGTAATTAGGAAAATTTTAAGTATGGAATTTTTTTTGAAATTTAAAAGTATTGGCGAATTTCATTAATTTCTAATGATGATGATGATGGTGGTGGTTAACCGTCCACTGAGACCAAAATGTTTATTAATATATTTGTAAAATTATTCAAATTTATAATGATTTTATACATAGTCTCTATATAATGTTAGCAATTTTTAAAGTAAAATAATTTTATATTCTAAAATTTGGAGAATCATCTTTTTTAAAAATTGGAAATTAGCTAATCTTTTTTGTTGTAAAAAAATCATGAAAAATTACTTTCTGAAGGTTTCCATGGTTGAAATCCTCATGTTTATTTAATTCTAGACTACTCTATTATTATTTGTTATCAGAATTCCTTGGGATCGAACTCTGATCTTATCTAAATCTCCTCTTCAAATAAATCAGATCCAGTTCATTTATTTAAATTCTTTTAACACAAAGCCAATTTCATGGTGAGAGTTCTTGTTATGAGAAGACTTAACTTCCATGGAATTTCGATGGCAGTCAACACAAAGATAACTTACCAAATCAGCGCTGAGGGGGTTTGTCCATGGTTATGGGGTTGATTTGGTTCGATCTGCTGAGAGGAAATCTTAGAGCATGGTATTAATCTTCAGGTCGTTTGCATAGTAAGTCAAACAGAGAACAAGCACTGCCAGATCGATTCAGCATCGTTAGATCTAGGCAAGGAACGATCATGATCTATTGTGAACAGAATAAATGATTTGTTGAAAAGTAAAAACAATTGGAACCATCGATCTGAGTCCATCAACGGTGGCTGACTTGCGTTAAACAATAGGTAAATTTGAATGCAAGGTGAAATTTATTTGAACCAGTTTTAAAATAGTTTTCTGTGCCACCAATGAATGTGTTATTGGAACCTTGCGTTGTTGAGATTGATATACTAATTTGGAGATTTACTATAGTTAAGAGAGAAGTTTGAAACATAGGGTAGTTATTGCAATATGGGGAGTTTTGCTACTTTAACTAGAAATAGTGAGTTTTCTAAAAGTGCAGACATCCAATATTTTCATAAAACCTTGGTTTTAATGAGAATATTGTTGTTCATAGAGTTTGACCAGTTATGTAATGTAACAAGGTTGTGGAAAGACTTGCCATAACACAACTATAATGGTTTGTTCTTGAAACTATGCTGCACCTACTCCCTATTATAGTTTTGACAACTTTTTTTTGTACTTGTAGCAACTTCGTTTATTGTTGTTGAAATAATGTTGTGACTATTCAGTGGTGGAATCTCTCTTATATTTTGGGGCAACTTTTGTAGTTTGTTTTAACAATTTCTTATATTTTGGGGCAACTTTTGTAGTTCGTTTTAACTTTTTATTAAAACAAAGTATTGTATATGAAAATTAATATTTTTAAAAATTCAGTTTTTTTTAATTGTTTTAATATAAAATATATATAATTTTTTATGATACTTTAGAAAATGTTATTATATTTTATAATTCATCATTTTATGATATTATCATTATTAGTATTTTTTACTATTAAAAAAAAATTACATGAAAATTTTATTAAGAATTTTTAGTCTTTTTAAATTTAAGCATAATACAAGTTTTATTCATTAAAAAAAATTGTGTTAAAATAAATTTAGAAATTAAAAAAAAATTATTCATAAGCTATTAAAATTATTAATTTCTTCACAATATTGTTATCTATGTGTAATATTGTTTGTACAATTAGTTCTATGCATATTTGGTTTGTGTTAGGTGCAATAACAACCCACTAACACACTAATTATGTATAGAAAGGTAATAATATTTCACATTAAATTCTCTTGGCTCTAACAACAATCATTTGAGGGCAATATTTCCAAATGGGTGCAGGAATCCCTAATAAGCAATGACACTATTATGCATCACTTTTACAACCAATTAAGATACCTCAAATATGTCTTGAAATAGTGGAGTTGGAGATATTTTATTGAAAAAAGATTTCACAACATAAATGGAACATATTCAACAAATAATAATTCTCAAAATGAAAAAGTAGTGAAAACTCTTAAAGATTTTTCTTATATTAATAAAGAAAATTGTGGATGTTTTGTTAAGTAATCTAATTCCAAAAAATTCTAATTTGGATATATCTTTGCACTTGACTAATTCTATCTCTTTGATAATTTTAATAGTGATCCAAAAAAGACATCATGTCAATCTATTTGGATTTTATGCACCTAAGAAAGAATCAAGATAAACTAAAAGTAGCTCAATATGACTTAAGTTTATATGGTGTCCATGTGATATGTACTTTCATTTGTCCCATTTATCCTCATTAAAATTATATATATATATATATATATATATATAATATATATATATATATATATATATATATATATATATATATATATATATATTCTAGATGAAATGAAGTAATATATTATATATATATTATATAATATTATATATATATATTCTAGATGAAATGAAGTAATATCCTTCTTTTGTCTAGAACTAAACACATGCAATATCTAAAAAGAGTTATTTTACAAATTAATTTGTATCTTTGACAAATACATAAATGGTCACATCCCATCATAAACTTCCAAATTATAATAGATAAAGATGGTCACATCCCATCATAAAATTCCAAATTATAATAGATTCCTTATGTATAAACAATTGTACTATATTTTAATATTTAACTAATTACATTAATCAAACATTTTAATAAATTCTATTCTTTAAAAAATCATACATTTCAATAATTCAATAGAAATTCAATAATTCAATTGTGCTATATTTTAATATTTAGCTAATTATATTAATCAAACATCTTAATGAATACTATTCATTAAAAAATCATACATTTCAAGTTCCAATAATTATATAGCAATAGAAATTCAATTTAATAACACTTGTAATTAAAAACCCTTCTACTATTATTCCACTTTCGCTATGGAATTAAAAAAAAACCACTCCACTCTCAACTTATATTAAAAATGCTAGTGTGTTGAGATCACTCTATTCGTTTAATTTTAAAATAAAAATATGTGTCCATTAAATGGCCCATTGAACATATAGATGTGGAATATTAAGGTATTCACAATAAATAAATGAAGTATTTGAGAAAAACATGTTCGTAAAATCCACATCAATACTAATTAACTTCTTATAGAGTTAAAGAATATTGTGCTTTTTAGGGTCCAAAGAAATATTATTATTTAGTTTATGTAAGGTCAAGGGTATATGTGGACTATATCCATAATTTATTTTACTACTAAAATTTGTTTGATATTTGGATATATAATTTTTATTTTGGGCATGATAATTGATGTGTTTATATATATATATATATTTTTATTAAAAAAACTAATAATTTCTTAATATGATTATTTTTGGCAGTGAATGTAAATAATTTTTTCTTGGAAAAGTTGATAGGGAGTTTATTACATGGTTTATGGTTATTAAGAGGTGATGTGAAAATGTGGTGATGTGAAGAAAGAGGGAGAAATATGAGAAGAAATAGTAAAAATATTACATTTTCCATTATATGTAGAATGTAAATACGTGGAGATGCAATTAAAAAAATAGTTTGGAAAATTTACTTCACACTCAACACTAGAGGTGGCTACCCAAAAATGTTAGAACTAGGCCATGGGAAGAAAAAACAAGAAGACTCTCTACAATCCTCATTCTACATGTATAATGCCAAATGGAAATTTAGTTAAAAGAAAAACAACTTGAAATTTCTCTTAAGCACTTTGCACCAAATGCAACAATACATTTTCATGAGGAGAAAGAAAAACTAGACTCTCTACATTATGCATTTTGCACATGAAATGTGGTAATATTAAAAAAAAGAAACACAACTTTTATTTTCTTCCTATGTTTATATGTAGATTACATATTAAATCAATATACTAAGGTTATGATCAAATTTATTATTATTAGAAATCAAAGCCAACAAAATTTTCAATTCCTTCACATATACCTAAGGAATAATGTACTTTTAAAAGTATATTAATTAATATATTAGTTAAATTATCAAAAACAAAAAATGTAAATAAAATATTATTAAATAGTTCCTTAGAGAGATTTGTTGGGGGAGTTGGTAGGGTCTTTATGTTAATGATAGATTTTCAACGCCATATACTTTATGAGCAAGATATTAAAGTGTAATTGGGGTAGTATCTAGTTTCATGTATGGCATTGAACTAGATGCTACTTGTAAGTGCACAACCTCAATCATGACATTATGGGACATTAGCTTTATTGTAAGTATTATCTAGTATAGAATTGTCATTTGTTCTTGGAGTATGCCCTTAAATTACTTTTGGTTGGCTAAGAATTGATTTTCTTTGGACATAAGGAAACATGTTAACAACCCAAGTCCTAGAGATATCTTGCAAGAGTAAAACTTTACCCCCTTACAAATCACCAACTGATTATTTTAGATGGCCAAATTATGTCTATAAATAATGATGTAGTTGCACATCAAATTCTCAAGAATGTATTAATAAAGGCTATGCCAGTAGTCTTGACTATTGTAGGCTTTTTCCTACATTAGAAGAAAAAAATCAGTATATCACTCAATCTAAAACTATGTAGATTCTACTCAACTTCATACATTATACTTATAGACAAATCCTACATGGAATATATGTTTGTGATATTATCTCATAAAGTAGTTGTCATAGGAATGATGATGTTAAGATATCAACATTAATTTGCTTAATCATAAGCAACAACATGCATTGTCTGAAGATATTATCTATGTTCTTAATTTTTCTTAATACATTTATGTATATAGGTGAAATTTGCTAAAATAATATGTGTAAAACAAAGGCACAATAAAAGAAAAGAATGATAAATCCAAGCTAATTGTATGTCATTCATCTACATTTAATTAAAATTGAGTATCACTATATATAAATATTTTTAAAACAAAAATGCATTAATAATCCTAAACATTTAGAAAAAATGAGAAACTAATATATAAAATCATACCATATATTTAATGGTATAATATTATGCTCAATCTCATTCATTCAACATTGTAATAAATTTATAAAACACATTTAAGATGAAATTTCGATGTTAATTATTTAACATGATTTTACAATGATACAAAAAATCTATTATGCATGACTATTTTTTTCTAAAAGTTCTTGATCCGGATTTAAACAGGGACGCACAAATTACAAATATAGTCATACAGATAGAGATGCAGCAGAAATAATACTTCATTTCATTACTATAAAATACTGAAATATGCTTACAAACAGAAACGGAAATAAACTAGCTAGGGCGATGGTAGCTTATCTCGGAGAAGAAGATGTGGCGACTACATGTCTCTGAACTACCTTACAATGAGGCTTGCAGGCCTAGTTATTGTTGAAAAATAATGGAAAACCATAAACATCCAAAAACCTAACCCTAGGAGATGAAACACCAAACTGTGGGCCTTGTTTTGGGTAAATTGGTACATCAACTTCCCGGGGTCATAAATTTGGCATACAATCTCCGTTTGATGTGCACAATACCTCGTTAGAAAGATATATCCGAGGACTACAACTTTGGGAAGAGTAACATTAGTTCATGGACCCATGTTTCTCCCAGGTTTCCAAAAAAATGTCGTTTACAGCCTCAAAATGGCTTCGAAAGTTCGGGACCCGAAAAACTGCTAAAAATAGTAAATTGTGCTACAATTAAGGAAACTGAAAAATTGAAAGAAGCAATGGTGGGGGTCCAAGTGGAACTGGCGGGTGGCCACCAATATTCACCTGGATCATTCCTCCCCCCTTATGAAGCAATGGTCTCCATAGCGTTGAGTTCCTCCGTGAGATGAGGAAAGTTCTGCTGAACTTGGTCCCTGGTGAGCCACTTGCCCGAGTGAAGGAGTTGGCTTGCTTTGACAACTCGATACAGTTGGATGTTCTGCTGGCGAGTGTGCTTGATCTGTGTGTCCATGATCTAATCAGTTGCAACTTGTTCCATGCAATCTGGATTTAACTCTATTGGTGAGCTGTTTTGCAATGTTGGATGTGTCTAGTAATGGTGGAAAGTATGGCCGAAGGCGATCCACATTGAACACTAGGTGCAGTCCAAGGAATGGGGGAATGCTGAGCTCAAATGCATAATCTCCCATAGCCTTGGTAAGGGCGTAAGGACCATATCGGAGTGGTTTGAGTTTCCAATAGGCTCCGATAAAGTGTTCCTTCTGCAAATGCAACCAGACTTTGTCGCTCACCAGAAACTTGTGTGGCACCCGATGTTGATCATGTCGCTGCTTGTATTTGGCATTTGATTTCTCCAGAATGTCATGGACCTGATGGTGGATATGTTGGATGTGCTCAATGAAGTTGTTTGCCTTATCTATTTCGGACTAGATATGAGCTGAATCTTCTTGAGTAGCTGCAAATGGCATGGCCACATCAATGGGACATAGTGGCTGGAATCCCAAGCCCACTTGAAAAGAGTTGTGGCTAGTCGAGCTGTGGAGAGCCCGGTTATAGTTGTGCTAAACGTAGGGGAGGCTCTCATCCCATGTGCGTGGATGCTTTGAGTTGTACATGCGCAGAATGTGTACGATCATCCTGTTGACAACCTCCATCTGGCCATTAGTTTGGGGATGAAAGGTTGTAGACTTAGTGAGTTTGGTGTCCATCATCGACCAGAGACCTAACCAAAATGTGCTAAGGAGCCTGTTGTCCCAACCTGAGATGATAGACTGTGGGATCCCAAAGTGTACCTACACTCGTTCAAAGAAGAGTTTAGTAGTGGATTCTGTTGTGATATTGTTTTTGCAGGCCGCCATAATGGCTATCTTTGAGAATTTGTCAACGACCACAAAAACACAGTTGTTTCCATGCTTAGTAGAAGGAAGGCCCGACATGTAATCCATGGAGATGGATTCCCAAGGTTGACTAGGGGTAGGCAACAAAGTGTAGAGGCCTTGCTTCTTGATGGTCGGTTTGGCAATGGCACAGGCAGTGCAGGATTTGATGTACTTCTCGACATCCTATTGAAGATTCGTCTTTATAAAAATTGGAAATTGGTGAATCTATTTTTGGAAAAATCATGGAAAATTACCCACTCGACGAACATTAACCCCTAAATTTTTTCATGGTTGAAATCCTTGTGTTTATTTAATTCTAGACTTCTCTATCATTATTTATGGTCAGAATTCCTTGGGATCGAACTCTGATCTTATCTAAATCTCCTCTTCAAATAAATCAGATCCAGTTCATTTATTTAAATTCTTTTAACACAAACCAATTTCATGGTGAGAGTTCTTGTTATGAGAAGACTAACTTCCATGGAATTTCGATGGCAGTCAACACAAAGATAACTTACCAAATCAACGCTGAGGGGGTTTTTCCATGGTTATGGGGTTGATTTGGTTCGAGCTGCTGAGAGGAAATCTTAGAGCATGGTATTAATCTTCAGGTCATTTGCATAGTAAGTCAAACAGAGAACAAGCACTGCCAGATCGATTCAACATCGTTAGATCTAGGCAAGGAACGATCATGATCTATTGTGAACAGAATAAATGATTTGTTGAAAAGTAAAAACAATTGGAACCATCGATCTGAGTCCATCAACGGTGGTTGACTTGCGTTGAACCACAGGTAAATTTGAATGCTAGTTGAAATTTATTTGAACCAGTTTTAAAAAAGTTTTTTGTGCCACCAATGAATTTGTTATTGGAACCTTGCGTTGTTAAGATTGATATACTAATTTGGGGATTTGCTATAGTTAAGAGAGAAGTTTGAAACATATGGTAGTTATTGCAATATGGGGAGTTTTGCTACTTTAACTAGAAAGAGTGAATTTTATAAAAGTGCAGACATCCAATAGTTTCATAAAACCTTGGTTTTAATGGGAATATTGTTGTTCATAGAGTTTGACCAGTTATGTAATGTAACAAGGTTGTCAAAGGACCCACTATATTGTTGTTCAGAGAGTTGCCATAACATAACTATAATGATTTGTTCTTGAAACTATGTTACAATTACTCCCTATTATAGTTTTGACAACTCTTTGCTACTTCTAGCAACTCGTTATTGTTGTTGAAATAATGTTGCAACTACTTAGCGGTGAAGTCTCTCCTATATTTTGGAGCAACTCTTCTATAGTTTATTTTAACCTTTTTATTAAAACAAAGTATGGTATATGAAAATTAATATATATATATATATTATATATATATATATATATATATATATATATATAATATAAAATAAAGGTAAAAAAACTCTTTTTAATTATTTTAATATAAAATATATATAATTTTTTTATGAATATTTTAGAAAATGTTATTATATTTTATAATTCAACATGTTTATGATATTTATATTATTGTTATTTTTTTGTTATTTAAAAAACAATTACATGAAAATTTTATTAAGATTTCCTTAGTCTTTTTTGAAATCTAAGCATAATACAAGTTTTATTCATTAAAAAATATTGTGTTAATTTTTTTTAGAAAATTTAAAAAAAAATTAGAAATTAAAAAAAAAATCATTAATAAACTATTAAAATTGTTAATAGGTTTCTTCATAATATTGCTATCTATGTGTTATATTATTTGTACAATTAGTTATATGCATAATTGGTGTGTGTTAGGTGCAATGATGGCCCCTTAACGCACACTAATTATGTATAGAAGGGTAATAATATTTCACATTAAATTCTCTTGTCTCCAACAACCATCTTTCGAAGACAATATTATTTCCAAATGGCTGTAGGAATCCCCATTAAGCAATGGCACTATTATGCATCACTTTTACAACCAATTAAGATACTTCAAATCTTTCTTGAAATAATGGTATTGGAAATATTTTATTGAAGAAAGATTTCACAACATAAATGGAACATATTCAACAAATAATAATTTTCAGAAGGAAAAAGTAGTGAAAACTCTTAAAGATTTTGCTTATATTAATAAATAAAAAATTGTGGATGTTTTGTTAAGTAATCTAATTCCATAAAAATCTATTTTGGATATATCTTTTCACTTTAATTCTCTCTTTGATATTTTTAATAGTGATCCAACAAGGACCTCATGTCAATCTATTTGGATTTTATGCACCTAAGAAAGAATCAAGATAAACTGAAAGTGGCTCAATATGACTTAAGTTTATATGGTGTCCATGTGATATGTACCTTCATTTGTCCCATTTATCTTCACTAAAATTTTAATATTTTTTTATCTAGATGAAATGAACTAGTATCCTCTTTTGTCTAGAACTAAGCACATGCAATATCTAAAGAAAGTTCCGCTACAAATTAATGTGTATATTTGACAAATACATGAACAGTCACATCTCATCATAAACTTCCAAATTATAATAGATTCTTTATCTATAGACAATTGTGCTATATTTTAGTATTTACCTTAGAAAAATTGCATCAATCAAACATATTAATAAACTCTATTCAATAAAAATTTAACCATACATTTCAAATTCCAATAATTATATAATGATAAAAATTCAATTTAATAACACTTGTAATTAAAAACCCTTCCTAATATTATTCCACTTTCACTATAAAATTATAAAAAATAAAAATAAAACCAAGAATAACACTACTACCCATTCTAGTGTGTTGACATCATTATATTCATTTAATTTTAAAATAAAAATATGTGTCCATTAAAGGGCCCATTGAACATATAAATGTGGAATATTAAGGTATTCACAATAAATAAATGAAATTTTTTTAATGACAAAAAACATGTTTGTAAAATTCACACCAATACCAATTGACTTCTTATAGAGTTAAAGAATATTGTGCTTTTTAGGATCTAGAGAAACATTACTACTTAGTTTACTATTTAGTTTATGTAAGTTCAAAGGGTATATGTCCATTAAAGGGCCCATTTAAAGAATATTAAGGTATTTATAATAAATAAATGAAATTTTTTTAATGACAAAAAAAAACATGTTTGTAAAATTCACACCACTACCAATTGACTTCTTATAGAGTTAAAGAATATTGTGCTTTTTAGGGTCTAGAGAAACATTATTACTTAGTTTATTATTTAGTTTAGGTAAGTTCAAAGGGTATATGCGGATTATATCCATATAACACACATTTAAGTGTCACATTAGACTTATTTTACTACTAAAATGTGTTTGATATTTAGATATATAATTTTTTATTTTAGGAATGCTAATTGATGTGTGGGAAGAGGTTTGATATATATATATTTCTATTAAAAAAATAAATTATAAAAATTTTAATATAATTATTTTTGGCGGTTAATATAAATAAATTATTATTTTTTGGGAAAAGTTAATAGAGAATTTATTATATGGTTTATGTTTATTAAGAGGTGATATGAAGAAAGAGGGAGCAATATGAAGACAAATAGTAAAATATTACATTTTCCATTATATGGAGAGTGTAAATATGTGGAGATGCAATTAAAAAAAAATAGTTTGGAAAATTTACTTTAAAATCAACACTAGACTTGGCTACCCAAAAATGTTAGAACTTGGCTATGGGAAGAAAAAATAACATGACCCTCTACAATCTTTATTCTACATGCATAATGCCAAATAGAAATTTAGTTAAAGGAAAAACAACTTGAAATCTCACTTATGCACTTTGCACCAAATGCAACAATACATTTTCATGGGGAGAAAGAAAAACTAGACTCTCTATGTTATGCATTTTGCACATGAAATGTGGAAATATTAAAAAAAAAGAAACACGCTTTTTATTATCTTCATATGTTTATATGTAGATCACAATCGATATACTAAGGTTATGATCAAATTTATTATTATTAGAAATCAAAGCAAACAAAATTTTTAATTCCTTCACATATACCTAAGGAATAATTTACTTTTTAAAGTATATTAGTTAATATATTAATTAAATGATCAACAACAAAAAAAAATGTAAATAAAATATTATTAAATAGTTCCTTAGAGAGATTTTTTTGGGGGGAGTTGGTAGGGTCTTTATGTTAATGATAGATTTTCAATGCCATATACTTCATGAGTAAGATATTAAAGTGTAATTGTGGTAGTATCTAGTTTCATGTATGACATTGAACTAGATGTTGCTTGTAACTGCATGACCTCAATCATGATATTATGGGACACTGGCTTTCTTATAAGTGTTATCTAGCATAGAATTGTCATTTGTTCTTAGATTCTGACCTTAAATTACTTTTGGTAGGCTAAGAATTGATTTTCTTTGGACATAAGGAAACATGTTAACAACCCAAGTCCTAGAGATATCTCGCAAGAGTATAACTTTACCCCCTTACAAATCACCAACTGATTATTTTAGATGGCCAAATTATGTCTATAAATAATGATGTAGTTGCACATCAAATTCTCAAGATTGTATTAGTAAAGGCTATGCCAGTAGCCTTGACTATTGTAGGATTTTTCCTACATTAGAAGAAAAAAATATCAATATCTCACTCAATCTAAAACTATGTAGATTCTACTCAACTTCATAGATTACACTTATAGACAAATCCGACATGGACTATATGTTTGTGCTATTAACTTATAAAGTAGTTGTCATAGGCATGTTGATGTTAAGATATCAACATTAAATTGCTTAATTATAAGCAACAACATGCATTGTCTAAAGATATTATCTATATTCTTAATTTTTCTTATTCATTTATGAATATAAGTGAAATTTGCTAAAATAATATGTGTAAAACAAAGGCACAAAAAAAATGATAAATCCAAACTAATTTTCTACCATTCATCTACATTTAATTAAATTAAGTATTACTATATAAAAATATTGTTAAAACAAAAATGCACTAATAATCCTAAACATTTAGAAAATATGAGAAACTAATATATAAAATCATACCATATATTTAATGGTATAATATTATGCTCAATCTCATTACTTCAACATTATAATAAATTTATAAAACATATTTAACATGAAATTTCAATGTTAATTCTTTAACATGATTCTACAATGATACAAAAATTATATTATGCATGATTATTTTTTTTGAACTCTCTACACTAGTTTTACACCCAACTCATAACATTCTATACATTTTAATACAAAAATCTTACTTAAAATAATTCTTTGTCCTCTTTTGCACACTAGATGGAGTTTATTTAAATGGCAAAACACTATGAAATTTGAAATTTAGTTATCCACATTAATACTAATAATTTAAATCCATGTTCATTTTAAGTATACAGAATGTTGACGAGTTTTAAATGTTTAAAATTATAAAAAGAAAATTTAGTTTAAAACTAAAATATATTTTTATTTTTTTTATAAACTAAACTTGTTGGGATGTTTGGAAGTTTGTTGATAGTTCTCGGCACTACTTTTTAAACACGCATCGTTTAAGGAGGGAAGCGCTGAAGATTCAAACAAATTGCAATCCATTACTTTGTTATCTAATCTACAAAACCATTATTATATTTTTTTTTTCAACAAACTAATTTTTTTTTTTATATCTCTTCATCTCCCTAGAACCCATTCCCAAGGACCAACGGGCTTGGAAGAAGCCAATGGTAAAGCTATCCAAGTGAGGTATTTCGCTCTTAGCATTTTCATTACCACTTGTTATACTTGGACTAAGGTTATTTCTCCTAGTGATTCATTTTGATTGTTAGAGACTAAGGAGGGGATGTGGAAAGTGAATTTATAAAAGGTTAGGAAACGATTTCTCTTTGATGTAGGAGCATAAGATTTGGAGGGAAAATCTTAAAATTTATTCCAAAAACACAAAAAAATCTACAAGCAAAGGTATGGGATCCTTTAGCCATCAATTTCCATGTTTTTCTAGCTTAACATAGTGATAGAATATAGGACTAAATCATGTTGTAATAAATGTTAAATAGATAAGTTGTAGTGGAAGTTCTTGAGGAGAATATCTCTATGAAGAGATAGGACTATTTAAGCAAAGTGGAGGTTCTCGAGGAGGATGTTCCGTTGAACTGATAGCTGTATTAAATTAAGCCTTTGTTTTAGGAACTGGTTGTTAATACAAACCAATATAAATGTAATTTGGATGTTGTTGTAATAGGATTTGGACCGCATGCTTTTATCGCATATTTCTCAAAGGAAGAGGGATTTTTCTCTGTGTATTGGTCGATCCCGGAGGCGAGGTGACCTCCGAAAGCCTTTATGTGCATCAAAACTGTGTTTTCCTATTAATTGGTATATGTATATGTATTTGGCTTCGTTGTTTTTCTTCTGAGTCTTGATATCAGTGATTTGGCCTTATTTTTCAATTAACACTTCGGTTGAAGCCTTTGGACTGTGTTTCCTTCATATCGGTGAGCCTTGGCTTCTTTATTTTCATTACAGAGTGCCGCAGGCAAAACTCTGTTTTACATTGGAAAACCGTGAAAGGACTTAGCCGGAATGGAGTTCCAGATCTAAAATCTTATTAAACATAGTCGATACCCTTATCGGGTCCGCACCCATTATCGCATCGCTAAGTTGAAGCGAAGAGGAACAAGCCCTTTAAAGTGCCGAAGTCCAAAGTGCGACTTTCAGACCCAAAACCTTATGCGATAGGAATTAATATTATATTGATCTGCAGGGCTAGCCTTTAATGGGAAAATCTTAGCATATCGGAATCGCCAATTGCGATTTCCGACAATACACGTGTTATCGCATCGGGTTATCGGAGCGTTATATTATTATACCGTTCCATGTGGAATTGCCGATAGCGATCGTCGATAGTGCCTTTGAGTACTAGCGCGTCCCTTTAGAAAAACTGTGTCGATAATGTATTTTATATGTTAATGCTTTCCTTTGTAAAAGTCTGTCAATAGTGTATTTTATACACAATCGTGTTAATTCCATTTAAAACCCCTCTAATAGTGTATTTTATAATTCCTTTGGAATTATAATCCGATAGTGGAAAAGAGGCCTTATGGTGAAATTTGTTCCCGCTAACAAGGGTTGGGGTGAGTAAGACGGAAAGCGTAGTGATTTTGAAAAAAAAGGGAAATTTATGAACAGTCTATCTAGAGATAGATGACTGATACTCTAGTGTGGGAAGCAGAAGGAACACCACCAGAATTAGAAGAAATTATATCAGGTTTTGGCCGTTTGTCTATATCGCTTGCACGCAAGCCACCATTAGTGGTATCAGAGCAACCTTTTGACACTGAATTGAATCTCAGCAGCAGAAGCAGGAAAGTTAATATGGCTTTCAGAGTTGGACGAGGACGTGGTAGAAGAGGACGGCTTGTTGCAAATGATGAAGTGATGGAAGTTGTGCAACATATGCAAGTAAGATTAGAGGCATTAATAGCAGGGAGAAATATAGATGATGGGGATGTTAGTGAGCCTGAGGTTGAAGCTGAAGGAGAGGAGGACGTTGTAGCAGTTACTCCTAAGATGAGATTCTTCCAGTCAGTGTTGAGATCCACAGCTAGGCCAAAGACTGAGGTTTCAATATATGAAGGAGGACTAAATCTAGAAGAATTGATAGACTGCATTAATGGCATGGAGAAATCCTTTGACTATGAAGAAACAAAAGATAAGAAGAAAGTAAAGTTTGTTGTCACCAAGCTAAAAGGCCATGCAACGCTTTGGTGGGATGATGTGCAGACATAAAGAAAGATACTTGGCAAGCAACCTATCAAAAATTAGAGCAAATGGTAGCAAAGCTAAGAGGTAATTTTCTACCAAGTAATTATCAGCAAACCTTGTTCAAACATATGCATAATCTTAGACAGAGGTCTATGATAGTAAAATAATACACAGAGGAATTCTATAAGGTGAGCATAAGAGTTGGAAAAACTCAGGATATAGATGAGAAGGTGGCTAGATATGTGAATGGCCTTGGGATGGACATTCAAAATGAGATAAGTATACTGTCTCCTAAAACAATAGAGAAAGCTTATCAGATGTTACTGAAAACTGAAGAAAAACTCGTAAGGAAGCGGTTTGCCAGAGGGAGAGGTACTTTTTGAGGAAGGGGAAGTTAAGGTGGTAGAGGAAGATCTAAAACACCTAAAGATGGAACTAGCAGTAGCTCAACCCAACATGGTCATGCAAGTGGCAGAGGGAGTTTTTCTAGAGTAAGAGGAGGTAGAGGAAGAGGAAAAGAAGTAAGATGTTACAGATGTAACAAACTGGGACACAAAGCTTTTGAGTTCCTAGATAATGCAGGAACAAGCTAGAGGAATGCAATTTTTTCTCAAGTTGAGGGAGAAGCACCAACAACAACAGTGGCAGGAGAAGAAAATATACCAAAGAGAGGAGAATCTTTGGTAATCAATAAAGTTTTGCTCAAGCCAACGAAGGAGATAGCTGAACCATCACAAAGAAAGACCTTGTTTAGAACAGTGTGTCAGGTTCAAGGGAAATGCTGTCAGATGATCATTAATAGCGGTAGAACTGATAATTTGGTCTCTACAGATGTGGTGGAGAAATTGAAGCTGAAGACAAAGAAACATCCAACACCTTACAAGGTGTCATGGTTACAAAAGGGACATCAACTGTTAGTAAATGAACAATGTGAAGTAGAATTGCAGTTGGGCAAATATAAGGACAAAATTGTATGTGATGTGATGCCAATGGATGTGTGTCACATATTGCTTGGAATACCTTGGCAATATGATAGAGGAGCTATGCATGATGGAAAAAGAAACACCGACAAGTTTGGTAAAGATGGCATGAATCATACACTGATGCCTATCGAAGAAGAAGATGCATCAGGAAAGACGACTAATCCAAAAACTCTGTTATTGGGAGGAAAGGAATACTTGCAGCATATTGAAGAGAATGAGGTAAATTTTGTTGTAATCTGCAAGCCCAAGGTAATAATGACTTCCACAAAAGTTTTTGATTTACCCATTGAAATTCAGGAAATGTGGGACAACCATTGTGATATCATTGTTGATGATTTGCCTAATGAGTTGCCACCCATTAGAAAAATCAATCATCATATAGATTTGATTCCTGGAGCAAGTCTACCTAACAAAGCGACGTATAGAATATCTCCTACAGAAGATGAAGAGGTTAGGAAGCAGGTTCAGGAACTGCTTGACAAAGGGTTGTTCAAAGAAAGCTTGACTACTTGTGCAGTACCAACAATGTTGAGTCCAAAGAAATATGGAGGTTGGACAATGTGTACATATTTAAGAGCCATCAATAAAATCACAATCAGGTACATATTTCCTTTACCTAGAATTGAAGATTTAATGGATTGCTTGAGTGGGGCAAAGTATTTTCAAAACTAGATCTTAAAAGTGGGTATCATCAGACAAGGATAAGAGAAGGGGATGAGTGGAAAACTGATTTTAAGACAAATGAGGGATTGTATGAGTGGAGAGTAATGCCTTTTGGGTTTTCAAATGCGCCAAGTATGTTTATGAGACTCATGAATGAAGATCTTAAAGAATTCATTGGTAAATTTGTGATAGTTTATCTGGACGATATATTAGTTTACAACAGGTCTAAGGAGGAGCACATAAGACATCTGAATTATGTCTTACAAAGGCTACAACAAGAGAAATTATTGTTGGATTTGAAGAAGTGTTCATTCATGAAAGAAGAGCTAGTGTACTTGGTTTTTGTTGTCTTTGCTGAAGGGCTGAAGATGGGTCCAGAAAAGATCAAGGCAGTCATGGAGTGGCCTTCACCTAAAAGTGTTTTTGAGGTAAGAAGTTTTCATGGTCTTGCTAGTTTTTATAGAAAATTCATAAAGAATTTTAGTAAGATCAATGCACCTATTATTGATACCATAAAGAAGGATAAACAACCATTTAGATGGACTGCTGAAGCAGAAAAGAATTTTCAGCTGTTGAAGAAGAAAATCACTGAAAAGCCTATTTTGGTTCTACCTGATTTTAATAGACCTTTCCAAGTGAAGTGTGATGCCAGCGGAGAAGCTATTGAAGGTGTTTTAAGTCAGGCAGACAGACCTGTAGCTTATTTTAGTGAAAAGTTGAATGAGTCCAAAAAGAAGCATTCTTCTTATGATAAAGAGTTCTATGTAGTTGTGTAGTCATTGAAGAAGTGGAGACATTATCTAATGTCAAAGGAATTCATCCTTTGTTCATATAACCATGCAATACAGTATATCATGCAGCAGCCAAAGCTTAGCCAGAAACATGATAAATGGGTAGAGTATCTTCAAGGTTTCCATTTTGTCTTGAAACATATAAATGGCCAATCAAATAAAGTTGCAGATGCCTTAAGTAGGAGAAATATATTACTTCAAGAAAGTCAAATTCAAGTGTTAGGTTTTGATTTTCTTAAAGAATTATATGAGACAAATTCATATTTTAAAGAGGCATTTGAAGCTTGTACGAATCCTGTTTTGATGGATAGGAGTAAATGGTTGGATTATTTCTTACAAGATGGACTGTTGTTTAAAAGAAATCAACTGTGCATACCAAACTGTTCTATCAGAGATAATTTAATCAAAGAGAAACATATTGGAGGACTTGTAGGACATTTTGGTATAGAGAAGACTTATGAATAGTTGAACAGATTTTATTTCTGGCCAAAAATGAGATCTGATGTGGAAAAGTATGTGAGAACTTGTAAAATATGTCAATATGCAAAGGAAAGAAGCCAAAACACAGGTTTGTATGTTCCATTACCAATTCCAGATAGGCCTTGGGATATGGTAAGTATAGATTTTGTTTTGGGCTTACCAAAGACTCAAAGGGGTAATGATTCAATTTTTGTTGTAGTGGACAGATTTTAAAAAATGGCACATTTTATTCCATGCTATAAAACTAGTGATGCTACTCACATTGCTAATTTGTTTTTCAAGGAGATAGTAAGATTGCATGGGTTGCCTAAGAGTATTGTCACAAACAGAGATTCCAAATTTGTTGGACATTTCTGGACGACATTATGGAAGAAATTGGGAACTAAACTGAGTTTCAGTTTTGCTTATCATCCACAAACTGATGGACAGACTGAAGTTGTGAACAAGAGTTTGGGAACTATTTTGAGAAGTCTTACTGAAGAACATCTAAAATAGTGGGATCAAGTGTTGGCACAAGCTGAACATGCATATAATGACTCATCTAATAGGAGTACAGGATAAAGTCCATTCCATATTGTTTATGGAATGCATCCAAGAGGAGTATCTGAGTTGAGAAACTTGGGAAAAGATGAGATGAGAAGTGCAGAGGGAGAAGATTTTGCTTCAGAAATGCAAGCAATACATGAAAAAGTGAAACAACAGCTACAGGATAGAAACATCAAGTACAAGAACAGAGCAGACATGAGAAGAAGAGAGGTGAACTTTGAAGTTGGAGATTTGGTATTAGCACACCTCAGAAAGGAAAGATTTCCAACAAGGGAGTATAATAAATTAAAGTTCAAGAAAATTGGACCATGCAGAGTATTAAGGAAGTTTTCGGCAAATGCATATGAGATTGAATAACCCCCTGATGTTGGAATATCTCCAATTTTCAATGTTGCAGACCTGTACAAGTATGAAGGTGAAGCTGCAGATGATACAATATAAGATCAAGAGACACAAGAGATTGACTGGGTAAAATAGTTACCTACAACAAAAGAGTTATAGCCAGAAAATATTTTGGACAAGAAAGTGTTCAAGAAGACTAGAGGATAGGAGTACTTTTAGTATTTAGTAAATGGAAGGATCAGCCAATTGCTGAAGCTACTTGGGTAATAGAAAGCATGCTACAGAAGCTGGGTAGTTCTGTAGAAGAGCTCATGGATAGGATCCCATGAAGAAATTTGTCCTCAAGAGTCCGACGTAGGAGCATGAGACTTGGAGGGAAAATCTTAAAATTTATTCCAAAAACGCAAAAAAAAATCTACAAGCAAAGGAGTGGGATCCTTTAGCCATCAATTTCCATGTTTTTCTAGCTGAACATAGTGATAGAATATAGGAATAAATCATGTTGTAATAAATGTTAAATAGATAAGTTGTAGTGGAGGTTCTCGAGGAGAATACCTCGCTGAACAGATAGGATTAGTTAAGAAAAGTGGAGGTTCTCGAGGAGGATGTTCTGTTGAACTGATAGTTGTATTAAATTAAGCATCTGTTTTAAGAACTGGTTGTTAATACGAACCAATATAAATGTAATTTGGATGCTATTGTAATATGATTTGGACTGCATGCTTTTATCACATATTTATCAAAGGAAGAGGGATTTTTCTCTATGTATTGGTCGATCCCAGAGGCGAGGTGACCTCCGAAAGCCTTTCTGTGCATCATAACTGTGTTTTCCTGTTAACTGGTATATGTATATGTATTTGGCTTCGTTGTTTTTCTTCTGAGTCTTGATATCAGTGATTTGGCCTTATTTTTCAATTAACACTTCTGTTGAAGCCTTTGGACTGTGTATCCTTCATATGGGCGAGCCCTAGCTTCTTTATTTTCATTATAGAGTGTCGTAGGCAAAACTCTATTTTACACAGGAAAACCGTGAAAAGACTTAGCCGAAATGGAGTTCCAGATCTAAAATCTTATTAAACATAGTCGATACCCTTATTGGGTTCGCACCCATTATCGTATCGCCAAGTTGAAGTGGGGAGGAACAAGCCCTTTGAAGAGCCAAAGTCCGAAGTGCGACTTTCGGACCCGAAACCTTATGCGAGAGGCTTTAATATTATATCGGGTCTACAGAGCTTGTCGCATCGCTAGCCTTTAATGGGAAAAGCTTAGCATATCAGAATCACCGATTGCGATTTCTGACAATCCACGTGTTATCGCATTGAGCTATCAGAGCACTATATTATTATGTCGTTCCATGTGGAACTGCCAATAGTAATCGCCGATAGTGCCTTTGAGTACTATCGCGTCCCTTTAGAAAAACTGTGTCGATAATGTATTTTATATGTTAACGCTTTCCTTTGTAAAAGTTCACCAATAGTTTATTTTATACACAATCGTGTTAATTCCATTTAAAACCCCTCTGATAGTGTATTTTATAATTCCTATTGAATTATAGTCCGATAGTCGAAAAGAAGCCTTATGGTGAAATTTGTTCCCGCTAACAAGGGTTGGGGTGATTAAGAGGGAAAGCGTAGTGGTTTCGAAAAAAAATGAAATTTATGAACAGTCTATCTAGAGATAGATGACCGATACTCCAGTGCGTGAAGTAGAAGGAACACCACCAGAATTAGAAGAAATTATATCAGGTTTTGGCCGTTTGTCTATATCACCTGCACCTAGGCCACCACTCTTAGAGGAGGGAGTGATAAAAGTTTGACCAATTCCTTCTAAATATCCTTATGAGCTTCTAATTTATTGTCTTAAATATTTTTTTATGGGAAAGATATGATTGTGATTTCAATGGTATATCATAGTGTGGTGAAATAATGTATTGGTCTTCTCACCCTCATTTAGCAAATGCATTCTTTACTTTTGTCTCCAAAGGATTTCCTCTTAGCTATTTATTTTTCTTCTAGTTGAACTTGGAGCTAGGTTTCCTACATGATGAGCTCATCCATTCTTCCCTCTTGAATTATTCTTTGTTGAATATGTACCATTTGTGTTGTGAAATATTTATTCAATAAAAATATCCTCAAATTCTTGTTTATTCAACTATTTCAAGAAAGATTTGTGGTATCTTTAATTGGTTGTAAGAGTGATTCATAATTGTGTCGTTGCTTAATGGGGATTCGTACAACCATTTGGAAATATTATCCTAGAAAGATGGGTGTTGGAGCCAAAAGAATTCGATGTGAAATATTTTTACCCTTCTACAGATAATTAATGTGTGTTATGGGCCCTCATTGCACCTAACGCACACCAATTATGCACATAACTGATTATACAAAGAATATAACACAAAGATAACAATATTATGAAGAAACCAATTAACAATTTTAATAGTTTATTAATGAAAATTTTAAGAAATTCCAAAATTTATTTTAACATAACTTTTTTTAATGAGCAAAATTTTTGTTATGCTTTCACTTAAAAAAAGACTAAGAAAATCTTAATGAAACTTTCATGTTATTTTTTATTTCCATAACAAAACATAAAGATAATGATAAAAATGATAAAAATATTGAATTATAAAATCTAATAACATTTTCTAAAAGTCTTCATAAAAATTAACACATATTTTATATTAAAATAATTAAAAGAAATTTTTATACATCTATTATAAAGAGTTTCTATAAATATTAATTTTCATATACAATACTTTGTTTTAGTAAGAAAGTTAAAACAAACCACTGTATAATTTTCTCTACAAATCAGCTAGCTCATTGATATCATGTAGAAATTTTACCTATAGATCAAACTGATATGTGCAATGTACTAAACCATAATATTAGATCTACATCTACCATAAACTTTGCGGAAGCTTAATCAAACATGAGCAACATCAAGCATGAACACATATAACTAATAAGAAGGAATCAATCAAACATAAAACAGAAGAATTTATCCGGGAAAAGCACTAACCTAAAACCCCATCACTGTATTATCAATCAAGTGGAAATCCTCAACAACATCTCAGCTCAAATGCTATCATGCTCTCTCTGTACTCTGATAATGTAGCTGATGGACTATCTAGGCCTGTATATATAGGCTCCACAAGTCCTCCAAGCCCCTATTTCCTTGTGCAGTTTTGATTGGGGTCCAATTACATAACATGTGTGAATTGGACCAAATCATACTTGCTGTCACCTCAAGTCCAACTACGTAGTACTAGAAGGAATAATATTCCTTCCTCATGCAAGGTATATATAAGGGATATCCTAGCAACTGATAGTACACTGTCCCTCATCTGATCTCAACTGGGTCTCTATCTGAACTGCCATGCATCAATTATCCATAAGTGAATACTCAGTTATCTGAAAATACTAGTTGTCACATGCATGCAAGCATCAACAAACTGAATCTCATTAATTTAACTTGTTAAATTAATCTAACTAGACTTGACTAAGTTAAACTAAGTCAACTAATCCTCTCAATATAGAACTCATCCTTAATTCCTCAATCAGTGGAGCAAATCAAGGACACATTCCCCAATCAGTGGAGAAATTATTACATGTTCTCACAAAAACCTCAAGTTTGATTTTCCTTAACTAATTAACTCAAAATGAGTTATTTAATTAATATTCAAACTACTAGTAAGACCAAATTCAAATTTTACTTCCTATTTCTAGTCCAGGGACTGACTAAAATAGGAATCCACACTGCACTGCTAAAAATAGAACTTCTATTTTTAACACTTCCATTTTTCATTCCTTGTTGCCCAATCCAACACTGATGCCCAAACTGCTATTTTTAGCAGTGCTATTTTTAGCAATTTCTTGTTGCCAATTTTCAACACTCCCTCTCAACAAGAAAGGCTTCCTCTCGAACCCGATCCTGTACCTCTGGAATGTTCTGCATGCAGCACATTTACTAAGTGTGTTTGCTCCAACAACTCTCGGTTCAAAAAAAACTCCCAACTGACCTCTCTGTTGGGCTAGAAACATACTTTGATGCTGAAGCTCTACCTGTTGCTGACAAGTGCTCCCTCTTTGACCTCTACGCTACTGCAACATCTCCATGCATCTCGCACTGTTGCACACCTCTAAGTGCTACCCTGCACTGTGCAACACACTTGTGCCTCTCGCATTGTTGCAGCCTGCTAGCTTTGTGCTGTCCTAGGATTCCCTACACTGTAGCTCTCTCTACTGATCCATCCGCATCTGTCTCTACCCAATTAGTTAGTTCTGCTACTCCTCATCGGGGCTCTTATAGTAAAGTCGAATGAAAGAGGTTGGGTACCTCAAGGATCCTGCCCCTCCTCCTTGGGACGATCACTTCACATCACCCCACCTCCTACTTGGAGGTATGGCTGCATGTGATCCTTCAGCCCACCTGGCTCGAAGCTTCCCCCTACTGGAGGTCTCTGCATGAGTAGATGTCTCTACTCGATCTCCTCTCAGCTTCTCTAGTTGTGGCTACTCTA
>APFE030488232.1:3781-19647 GCA_000404065.3 Pinus taeda
ATAAATTAATAATAATAATATTAATATTAAATTAATAAATAAAAATTTGACCTGGGTCCTATAGTCAAAATTAGCCATTATTCAATTTAGCCGTTGGAGGCTCTGCTCAGACTATTTAACATGCTAAGCTGGATCTGTTTCTTCAACTTGTCCTGACGATGAACCACACTAGTTGGTTCGAAACACGTAGACAAATGGTTTCTCATGTGATTTTCGTCGAAAAATCTCTCATAAACTTGATATGGATCACATAAGCCTCAACTCTACAATTCTATAAAATTTTTAGGACATACAATCTGCAATGGGCAAATTTCTCTCCAGCAGCACGCCATTGATTTTGCAGACAAATTCCCAGATGAACTCAAAGATAAGACACAGTTACAAAGATTTTTGGGTTGCCTTAATTATGTCAGCAATTTTTATCAAGACTGCGCCAGTGACAGAAGAATCCTCAACAAAAGACTAGGGAAGAACCCTCCAGAGTGGTCGGACCTTCACACCAGAGCAGTCCAACAAATCAAAGCTAAGGTAAAATCTTTGCCCATTTTATATGTTGCTGACAACCAAGCCTTTAAGATTGTTGAGTCTGATGCAAGTAATGTTGGATGGGGAGGAGTTTTGAAACAAAGAATTGGTAAAGAAGAGCAGGTAGTTCAATTTGCTTTTGGAGTCTGGAACCCGACAGAATAAAATTACTCTGTCATAGAAAGAGAAGTCAAAGCAGCCTGGAACTGTATAAGCAAATTTGAAGTTTAGATGATAAATAAACCTTTTCTCCTCAGAACTGATGCATCAGCCATGCAAAAGGAATTGACAAAGAATATCAAAAAGGATGGAGAGGCGAAGTTTGCAAGGTGGCAAGCCCTGTTTGCCAATTTTGATTTCTCTATTGAACATATTAAGGGAAAAGATAGTAGCCTTCCTGATTTTCTGAGTAGAGAATATATTGAGCAAAAAGAGGAACAAGTGTTGATCATCGTCACTGAATGGGAAAATGACAGGAAAAGGGAAACAGTGAAAATGGTGCCAGATGAACTAGAATGGGAGGCATATAAAAGAAATTGGAAACCAACTTGGCAGCTCAGGAATACCACGGTTTTAGATGCCAATTTACAGCCACACACAGATCTCCCATATTATGTACCAGAAAGGAAAGTCTATCCTAAAGGCAGAGCTTGGATACATGATATGGTTTACGACAAAGCCAGAAGAAATGTTGAAATAGCAAGAAAAACATTAGAACAAAACTTCCATGACATTGCTACTATCTTGTACCATGGAGGGAAGGATACATGAATCTATGAGAGGCATGTTTGCATATATCGAACCCATGATTTATGGAATGAACCTGGCCATATCAAGACTCATATGGCAGCAAGATGGCCCAGAAATGACCCTCAGATTATGTTTCCTGACACTGATCTTGATTTTGCAGATTACAAAAAATTATGGTGGCAGTTCCTTAATATCGATGATCAAAATGAAACTCACTATACAAGGCTCAAACTCAGTACGGTGGGACATTATCAAGGATATCAACAAAATGAATGGCTCAGAGAATGGTGGAAAGATTACGGGATTAACAAAACTGCGTGGACCCAGTAGAACATGAGAAATATTGCAAGAACATGAGTAAAGCTTGTATTATGGATTGTAACACAGCATGCAACCATCCAGTTTATCATACTATTAAAGAAATGGCGGACACTGAGTGGACAACTTACAAAGATACTCCTTACAACAATTTCCTTGAAGAATATATGCGGGAGCACATGGAGTGGCTGGTCCTCACCAAAGTACAACATCAAATCGTTCTAGGAAGACCCATCATTGTCCGGCGAATCTATACCAAAGCCTGGGACATCATGCAATATAAACAAGACAGATTTCCAGGCCTCATAATCCAAACCACTGATAGCATGTACTTGCCATACCCTCCATCACAAAAACTAGAAACTCTAACTCACTGAAAAATATATACCAACATAACCACACGACATCAACTGCAAACTAGTACCATATCAACATGAAAAGAAAAATACCGCCCAAACTATCTCAGCGAGATCGTAGCCAGGGCAATTAGCAGCGCCAACGGCCAAAAACCCTACTTACAAAGTTTCAATCAAGACCATGATTTACTAGATTCCTCTATTCCATAGAGATTCAGAGCTGAATTACTTAGCCAAGTCTCTTTGTCTTAAGCTGGTTGTAAACACTTTTCTATTTGTAAAACACTATGTCTAGAAGTTTTATTAATAATATTAAGGGCAAGTGCCCATTTTCTGTAACAAGATTTCAATAATATTTGTGCTCTATCTATTTTGTCGAGAGTTTCACCTCCTCCTAAGGATTTATTTCTAGACTCTTATTTCACTCTTCAATTCTTGGGTGAGGCCCATAAGGCCGTGACTATAATTTTTCTTCTTACATTTTCAAGACAGTAAATACATATTGTTCTATAATAAATTAGGAACGATGGTTAAACATGAATTCTCTAATGGGGTTTCTTATCTTGTTTAAAAATTAAGGCTCAGGGTTGTAGGGTCATAATTTTTTAGAATTCTTTCTCTGTTTTAAAGAAAAACCACTGTATGCTCTCTTTGTCCTTTTACAGTTGACCCTGTAGCTTATTAAAGATTTCAACAGTACTTTCTACCTTGGTGGGTTGTGCTCAATTCAAACCCTATTCTCACATACAAAGCAATTTAATACACCAAACCTCAGCATTGAGCGCGCAATCAGAATAAATTATCGCAACCAGAACATCAAAACACCAAAACTACAACCAGAATCGACGCACTGTCGCTGCACAAATGACTTGATGCATAATGTCTTCATTCTTCAAACCTCACAATTTACAAAAAACCCACACAAAACCCACAATTTAGACAAAACCAACACAACTGAAAGTGTTCAAAAACACACACTGATAAGTACAAAGGCACAACAATCCATCCAGTTAAATGTGTTTAAAAACACAGGTAGATATAGGATGGTAGGATAGTGTCCTACCTTCTAGGTCTCGTTTTGTTAACTTCCTCCATGCTAGTGCGCCACAGGAACCCCATATGCTCCATAAACCGTAGCTTCAACTGCAAAATTGCACAACGACCTACAAGACAGGCCTGCCATGGGGTTAGACATCAAAAAACCTCCAAAAACTTGCATAAAACAAGAAAAAATCTCTAGTGTAGCTCATAAACTTACTCTTTTACTTGATAAAACCCTTCGGAGCACAAAACTGCCATAACCAACACCGAGCAGAGTTAAATCCGCCATAGGGACGAACAGAGGCGAATACCCAGGTCAATACACCATACGAGGAAGAGGAAAAACCCAATAAACCATACCAAACTCTAGATAACAACCTCACAACCTCTCGAACAAGTAGTAGAAAGACCCCATAACTCGCTATTTGCAGGGCCAAGGACAAGCATGGCTGTAAGCGGCATTGCAACAATGTCGTGCAAGTACCTGGGATCAAAAACACACAAGAAACATGCCCGAACAGAATAAGGCAACGATTGAATGGAGGCTCAGACAAGTGGCAGCTAGGTTAACGTAACACGCACTAAACCAGTTGAACCAGTCACCACACACGCATGACAGGTGTCGTATGGCACCTCCGCTAGTTGACGTGGCATCGATGAGGTCCTAGCTGGACCTGTTTGCCTAATGGCGTCCCTCCCCTAGTGAATTTCAATAATAAGTACACCAAATACTTTAATTTCAAAGGCTCAAAATGGAATATGACTTAAAAAATTCATATGAATTTTGGAATAAGTTACCATATTTAAATGTTGAAAATATTGTTCATTCACAATTTTGAGCTTACCCATTGTTTTTCCATTCCTTCATAATTAATGTGCTTCTTTCTACCATAGTGCACAATCTTTTGGATAGTGAAGGAATTCTGTCTATCAATTTCATCCACTTAACGACCATATCATTTTGATCCTTTCATGTAATCTTTTTTTTTGAAAGATTCGGTTGCTATTTATTATATTGAAAAATTCGAGGGATGTAGGTTCCGCTGGTACATAATATGCGCAGACTGAGTAAGATCAAGGGGTTTACAAAAAGAATCTACCACCTTGATCCTTACTTTGCGATTTTTGCTACTGTCTAAAACAGAGCTACTATAGATTCTAATGAAGGAGAATAAAAAAAAGATACATTTATAGTTCATTCAGTCAATCATGATATGTTGAATATGTCTTGCCGTTGATTCCTCTAGCTGGTCGTCTTTAACTTCTTGCTTGACGCTGGAGGAGCTGGTGGCAATGGCGTTTTTCTTTTCCATCATGAATTTCAGAATGGAGATGGACTCCTCGGCATGTCCCCAGCGGTTGGTGAGCTGTCTAAATTGTTCTTGGAGGGAGGCTACTTTGTGCAGAAACAACTAGATTTCTGCTTTATATTTTTCTGTATTGATGCGGTCCTGTTCAAAGATCCTTCTACTCTGTTCATCTAGACGCCTGTCGTGCTCCTCCAATCTTGCGTCCAATAGTCTTTGCTTATCATCTAAGATGGATTGTTGAGTCCTTATTTCTTCCAACTCAGCCTGCAGATCAGCACAATGGAAACAGTCCTCACTGCGCGCCATTGAAGAAGGGATGATACGGTGAGCGTGGTAGGTAGAAAAATAGAAGTGATGAGCGGGAATATTGGGAGCGTTGAGAGGTGCTCTGGCGAATTGACAGGCTCGAGGTGCTGGCGGGGGAGTAAGTAAGGCCCGCGTTCAGAGTGACCGTTTGCCTTAAGATGTTAGAAGGGGGCTCACTGTGCAAGGGAAGGGCCAGAGGTCGGATGAAGGAATAGGGGACAAGGCGGAAGAGGGTAAGAAGGCAGAGCAGGGAGAATGCGGGGAAGTAAAAGGGAGGGGAAGGTGCTGATAAGGAGAGGGGGAGCTTACTGTGTGCAAGATGGAAGAAAGGAGAAGGGTTGAGACAGAGGAGTAACGAGAGGGGGAGAAAGGGGAAAGCCGGGGTGGAAAGAAAAAGGGGAGGCGCTGAATGAGCAGAGAGAACAACAGCGAAAGAAGACGCCTTGCTAAGCCAGGCTTTGGCGATCCTGTGTATCACAGTGACATTAGTTAGAATGATACTGAACTGAGAGTAGAGAAGCAATACCAGAGAAGTGTTCCTCCTGAAGCTCTGAAGAAGAGCGTTTGCTCCACGCTGTGGCTGCTGCGCTCTCTTCTGGTCACGATGGGTGATACTTTGCTTGCTGATTGACACATTTATAGAGTGGGTCTGACGGTGGATAGATTTCCAAGCAGGGATCAGCATCACGAGAGGGATGGTGTTCTACTCCAAATCACTCAGACGATCTTTTTTTGCTGAATCTTTTATCCTGATGCCGGCGCTGAAATGAGTTTTATTTTCAGTTGACAGGTGATTGCCTCTGTCGAGTATCGGATGAGGCTGATTGTGCATTCTACGGGTTCTGCTGTATGTCCTGAGTCTGAGAAGACCATGCCCCTCGCACACTTGTTTGACCAAGCTGAGCTGGGCAGTACTCTGATTGCTATGATTCATGGCAGAGATTGAAAGCTTTCTCTGTTATTGTGCCTTAGCGTCCCGACCCGCCTTCCTACTGCGCTGTTCGCTCTCTTGTCTGCTTCCATGTTTAGCTTGCGGAGAATGTGATAAAATTTGATATGTTCAAAGTGTTTGAGGAGGAGCTTGATGCGCTCTATGTGCTTCTGGAGATTGTTGTTGGGGGATCGCTGATTGTATGTCATAAGGCGAATAATGATTGTTGAATCCCCAAAAACTAATGCTCTTTTGATGCCCAGATTTTTTAGTTGAATTAATCCTTGATATAGAGCTAAAGCCTCTGCGTTGTTGTTTGTTTTTTCTTCCAGGCTCCATTCATAGCTGCATATGTTATCCCCAGATTCATTTAATATTACTCCTCCCGCTCCTGCTTGGCCTGGGTTTGACTTTGAAGCTCCATCGAAGAATAGAGTTGGGCAGTTGTTGCTCTGAATCCACATCTTGTAATCCTGGGCTGATAATCTGATTTCCCACTCCTTGGCTTGTGCTTGCTGCTGTCTGACAATTTTGTGAGTCTCCTGATGTTGTCTTGGTCGAGCCAGTGTGTGACTGATGACTGATCTTTCTTCCACTGAGTAGTCTGCTGCTTGGATTTTTCCTTTATACTTTGCTACTATTGCCTCTTGGGCCAGGGTGTGGGCTTTGTTGCAAGTTGTTTGGACATTGCTCTCTTTGTTTTGAAAAATCTTTTTGTTCCTTGTTAGCCAAATCTTCCAGAGTAATGTATGAGGAATGATGTCCCAGATTCTTTTAACAATCTTACTCCTCTTGTCTCTCCATGGGCAATTCTTTTTCCATTCATATATTGTCTCAGGGATGTTATGTTGGGGTTGCCAATTTGTATTGCCCAAGGATGACATTTTGGTCCAACATCTCTTGGCAAAGGGACAGTCTAGGAACAAGTGTTGAATTGTCTCCTCAGCTGAGTAACAGTTGGGACATCTGGATGGACCGTTGATCCCTTTTTTTCTTAAGTTTTCTGCTGTCAGTACTTTACCTTTTAGTAACAGCCAGATGAAGAATTTGATTTTGGGGAGGGCCTCTGATTTCCAAATTAGTCACCAATGATTCCAGATGGGAGTCTGATATGTGCTGTTGCAGATATAGTGATGCCCAGACTTGATGGTGTAGCTTGATCCCGTGGGATCCTATCAAAGTCCGTCTGCTGTTCCTTTTTTGATTGGAGCTCTGTTATGAAGATTGACTGTGAGAGCTTTAAGACTCTCTTCTAATGCTAAAGGAATAGTTGGGAATTCCCAATTAATCCAGGCACCTGTTTCCACATCCCATTTCGATATTTGGCCTAGCCTGTGAATGCCTTTGCTATTGAGGTGATGTATGATGGGGATGGCTTCTTCAATAGTATTTAGAGGTTGAAGTCCCATTATCTTATCAGTGGCATAGTTGATGTTGTCCCCTCCTCCAGGGATCTTTGAGGTGTTTTGTCTGAGAAAAGGTATTGCTTTCTTGCAAAGGTGCTAAATTTTGGTAGAGTCTCTATTGGGAATGTCATTTTCAAGAAGTCTTTGCCTTGAACCATTGAGGTATTTAATTTCTATGACTTGCTTCCACCAAGCTTTTGGCTCATTGATCAGTCTCCAGGCCATTTTGATCCCAAATGCCAAATTTAGGATTTTGGGAGCTCTTATTCCCAGACCTCCTCTTTCCTGAGATTGAATTACACTTTTCCAGGTGACCAGATTAAATCTATTTTTTTCTTTTTTCCCTCCTTGCCACAAAAAGTTTCGGAGGGCGACTTCCAGTTTATGGTGAAAAGTAGTAGGAGCTTGGTAAAGGGTAAATCTGTATAGAGGTAAGGAGGAGATACTTGATTTAAGGAGAATTATCCTGCCTGCTGGATTGAGCCATTGAGTGCCCCATTGCTGGACCTTCCTCTTGACTTTGTCTATTATTTCATTCCAGGTTGCTGCTTTTAATGGTCCCAGACTGACTGGCCTCCCAAGATAGGTGAAATGGTCCCAATTTGCTCTGTGGGCGACTCCAAAGATGCTGGCTATGCTGTGGGCAGTGTGGTTGGAAATGTTCCAACTATAGATGCAGCTTTTGTGGAAGTTAACTGCTCCCCCTGAATACTCCATAAATTGGTCGAGAAGAGTTTTAAAGCGCCTTGCAATGGTTGTGGAAGCTCCTCCAATCAAGAGGGTGTCGTCAGCAAATTGAGAGTGGTTGATGTTCTTGACTCCGTTCCCGAATTTGATACCAGAAATGAGACCAACTCTTCTGTTATGTTCCAGAGCACTGCCAAAAGGATTCAGCCATAAGAATGAATAGATAAGGGGAGAGAGGGCAGCCTTGCCTTAGTCCTCTAGAGGATTGGAAGGCTTCACAAGGGCGCCCATTGATCAGAGGCGATATCCAAGGTCCTGATATGCAGGCAGCAATGGTGCTAATGAAGGCAGGATCGAACCCCATTTTCCTCAAGACGGCAAACAAGAAGGAATGTCTTACCTGGTCGAAGGCGTTGGCTAAGTCGAGCTTGAGAACAAATCCTTTCTCTTGCCTGGAGGTGCTGGAGTGAATGGCTTCTTGGACCAAAGTAATTGTGTCATGGATTTGTCTATTAGATAGGAAACCCCCTTGATTTTCAGAGATTAGGGATGGGAGAAGGGGCTGGAGTCTAGTAGCTATGATTTTTGTGAAGATCTTATATGATGAATTACACAGAGATATTGGTCGAAATCTAGAGAAGGATGTGGGTCGATTTTCCTTGGGAATGATGCAAGGAAAGTTGAGTTTGTGTAACCCCCCATTTTCCCTTTTCTTTGAATTCCCCTCAACATTTTTACAAGATCTTTTCTTATCAGCTGCCAATGGTCCCTGTAAAAGTTGATTGGGAAACCATCTGGTCCCGGAGACTTGTCCGGATGCAGGGTCCAGATGGCCTTCCTGATTTCTTCCTCCGCTATTTCTCGATTTAGGCTGTCATTCACCTCTTGAGTAATGCCTTTCGGGAGATGCTGTAACAGCTCAGAGTAGTCCACTTCTTCTTGATTTTCGGTGAGGAGACTTTTATAATGAAGGGAGGCTGCCCTCTTGATGGATTCTTGATTGTTATGTTGGTTGCCTTCGCTGTCAGTGATAGCATTTACATTGTTCCTGATCTTTCTAGCTGTGGCTTGCTTGCGAAAATAAGCTGTGTTTTTGTCTCCTTCTTTCAACCATAGCTGTCTTGATTTAAATCTCCATTTTGTCTTTTCTTCTCTCTTGATATGCATGAGCTTCCCTTGTATTTCCCATTCCTTGTTTTTTAGCTGATGGGTAAGCCCTTGATCTTCAATCTGTTTTTGGACTTTCTCCAAGTCTTGCTGTACTTTTTTTTTAATCTTTTCTGGCTCTTGATAGCTGGCTTTTGCCCATTCTTTGAGGGCTTTTCTTATGTTTCTGATTTTTGTTTCCCATATGTGACTAGGAGAGCCTTCTATATGATGCTTCCACGTGGTCTCAATGATAGCTTCAGCCTCTGCGTTATTTCTCCACAGCGGATTATATCTGAACGGGATTGGTCCCATATGAGGATGGGATTCCATCGTAAGGAGGATGGGAAAGTGGTCTGAGGCCGTGGCGCTGAGAATTTTGGTGTGGCTCGCAGCAAAGGAGGAAAGGAGAGAGATGTTGACCAGAACTCTGTCCAATCGTTCCATGATATTGCCTGGTCCCAACCTTCTATTATTCCAAGTGTATTTTCGGTTTTTTGGAATAATATCCACCAATTCATTTTCAGACATGATTCCTTCCAGCTGACTTCTGAATGGATCATGAATGAAATTGCCCCCTCTTTTCTCATTCGCGTGGAGGACTAAGTTGAAATCTCCAGCTAGAATGATATTTAGGTTCGACTCATTTTCTATATTTTCTTTCAGGTCCTTCCAGCACTGCTCCTTTTCTCTGTAATGGTTGGGGATGTAAACATTGTAAATGATGAGGTCACAGTTTTCCTCTTTTCTACTCAGATTGGTCCTCAACCAGTTTTGGTTGATAGTGGTTGACTTGCAGTCCCAGTATTGGTTGTTCCACATGGTAGTAATTCCTCCAGATGCTCCTCTGGAATTGTTGCTGGCCCCTGAGAAGTTTTTTTGGACATCTACAATCTTCTGCATTTCATTTTGATTTTGTTTGGTTTCTTGGATCAACAAAATTTCAGGTCTTTCACTTTGGAGAAGGTCTCTTAAGGCAGTTGTTTTTGAGGGGTGCCCCATGCCCCTGCTATTCCAGGATATGAGCTTCATCATGGGGCGTTCGAGCGAGGAGGTGCTCGCCTCTCTTGGTCTTTCCCTGTTGTTTCTTTTTCTTGATGTCCTGTCATGAAGGATTCCATAGGAGTTTGGATTCCAAGGGCAATATCCTTTTGGGTGCTTTCTTCTCGGTGTTGTTTGGCTGACTTCCTTCCTGGTCCGAGCTTCTTGTGGAGATCACTTGAAGTGCCAATTTCTTTTGAAGAACTTCTAGTGGTTATAGGAGGGGGAGGATCGGAGGAAGGCTGGGAGAGGATCGAAGAGATCAAGGGAGGGTCGGACAATTCAAAGGAGGGCTGATCAGAATGGGGATCATCAGAGGCTAGAATAAGGAAAGGGTTGGAGGATGAGGGAAAGGGAGGATCTTGGGATGGTCCCGAGGGATTGAGAGGAGGAGATTTGGGGCGGTGGGAGGAAGGGCCCGGCTGATCAGAGGTTGATTCGGGTTTGGATGGAGGTGTTTCAGGCTTGGATGGAGGTGCTGCTTTCTTTTTTTTCACAGTTTCCCAGTGTCCTCCTTGATCTTCAGTTTCCAAGTTAGTTATTTTAGTGCATCTATTAGCGAAATGGCCGTATTCATGACATACCTTGCATTTGAAGGGTATTTGCTCGTAGTCTAGCTGTTGTATGTAGCTCCATTCGTCCACTTTCAGCTTGATGGCTTCCGGCAAACCTTTCCCGAGGTCCACTTCTACGCAGATCCTTGCACAGGCTTGCATGTTGTCCTTGGGCTCGCTTCTGTCGATGTATTTTCCTACCGCGTTCCCGATTGCTTTGACCGATTCATCTCCCCAACAGTGCAAGGGCAGATGCGGTAGACAGACCCATACTGGAACAGCATTGGGGATGTCTAGTTCTGGGTCGAAATCAGGGGTCCATTTGTTTAAATATAGCCCACGAGAATCCATAAAATAGGGCCCATTCCTGAATATCAGGTCCTTATCTGCTTTGGTTTCAAAATGAAAGGTATAGTAACCTTTACCACAGAAACGGATTGAGATCTTTCCTTGAATTTTATCGGACCAATTCCTTTCCACCCATCTTTGGACTGTTTTTGGTGAGGGCCACAAGCCTGTAAACTATCCTATGAGTCCTTTTTCTGCTAGTGATAGAGCTGCCATTCGAGGAAGAGATGGGGGCAACTGAACTTCTTGAAGAATATCCAGTTTCTTGACAAATTTTGAAGTTGCAGGTTTGAGCCGAGAAGGGGGAAGGGACTTTACCAATTATGAGAGTGCTTTCTCAGCATCCCCTTGGGAAGGATCTGGATGGGCCATGGCTGTGGCCAAGGCCCAAAAAGCAGGCCTCGCGGCCGAGGCCGAGGCGGCGGCGCAGCAGCTCGCTGATCTCCTAGGTCTTCACGCGTTCCAGCTCCAGCTCCGCTCCGCGCTCAATTTCCCTATCATGCTTTTCCCTTCCATGTAATCTTTAAAACAAAAAGAATATCGGATAATATATCCTAATGGTAAAAATTCTTATTGGAATTGTTAAAATAAAAGGAATGTGGTAATATATTCTAATGTTAAAAGTTCTTAATTTAGTGGATACTGTGATAAAATTTATGGAGATGGATATTTTGTATCTATTTTTCTAATCTATGGAGATCCATGTTAGAACTTACAATAATTTTGCATAAAAGCTTTTTTGGAAGGAACAAGATTTAACTAAAGAGTGATTATAGAGCCGCAATGGTTACAAAATATAGTCTTTTTTTGAGGTGACATTAGTATTAAGAATTATTCTCTGCATAATTATATCTTTGCTCTTTAAAACCGAAATGAAGCAAAATTAAAGGACATGGTGTGGTAGGCAAGGATTAATGAATACTATTAAATTATTTATTAATTAAAGAATGATAAAAGGTGGTGGTGGTTTACAAAGTATAGCCTTTTTTGGACTGACACATTAATAACAAGAATTATTATATTGCTTAATTATCTCTTGCTCTTTAAACCGAAATGGAACATCGTAACTATCTCTTGCTCTTTAAACCAAAATGGAGTAAAAATTAAAAAAACATGGTATAAGCAAGGAATTTAATGAATACTATAAATTAACATGCCCAACACAATTTATAAAACACTAAATGATAAATTTTTAATTTAAATTAAAATTTTAAAAATTTAGAAAAATATGAATTTATTTTTGGTTTTTTTAAATAAAATAAGTTTATTTAATATACACTCAGTGTAAAATTGCAATTTTCTTTATAGCTTTACATGGTATAAGCAGGATTTAATGAATCTATAAATTTAAAACATGCCCAACACAATTTATAAAACACAATGATAAATTTTAATTTAAATTAAAAATTTAAAAATTTAGAAAAATATGAATTTATTTTGGTTTTTTTAATAAATAGTTTATTTAATATACACTCAGTGTAAAATTGCAATTTTCTTTATAGCTTTTAATCGTTGAAAAGTTAAACATATATATGCCGTTCCAAATTAAATTAAAACTGGACCATTCAAATTTAATCACTGGACAGCCGAGACTGCCATTACCCGTGTGTTAAACAACTATCAAGGTCGCATATAACCGGGCATTTAATGCCCAATGATACGCTGTTTCGCTCTTGCCACAGCGCTGCGTTGTTTTTTCAAATGCAGTAGTCTATAACGCGACTTTTTGAAAGCCTTTCCGGCAGATTTTTCCAGTCAAAATCCGGCAGCAATTCATTGGAATCTCAAGTTTGATAGCTAGTTTTTGCACAATCAATAGCTCCCAGGGGTTTTTCAGGGTGCTGAATCCAAATATGCAGTTAAAAAACCATTTTAACTGCTAAAAATCAAGATTTAACTTCATTTCTTCCGCCGGATTCTGTCACCGGAATCTCCAAAAAGTCGCATTATAGACAACTCCTTTTCAAATTACAGCTATGAATAGAAAGATCAAGTATTTAATTACTATTGTTCCGAATTTTTAAAGTTAAATGGTGAAAATAATCAAATTTTTTTTCTCGCTTATGACCTATCCGCAGCATTTGTGAGGATAATTTTTCTTTTACTTGTATATACCCAAATTCCCGATAAATATTCTCTGATGGACCGCTGCTGTGCCCGCACATCCATCTGAATACCATACCCACATGATTAAACGGCTCCCTTTCTGCTTCCTTCCCATTTTCCCCCTCTGCATATTCTGGTCCTTTCCGCGACAGAGTCTTTCCATTTGTTTCAAATGGGGCGAGAGTTTAAGGATTCTATGGAGAGCACAACTGGGAGCTCAGAAGGTTTCACGTTGTAAAAGACTGGAATTGATAATAATGGAACCTGCCACTTTAATATGAGGAGGAGCTCATTCATTCATAAATAGGTCTGTATGAGCTCTCCTCATATTGAAGTCAGTGTTTCTCATTATTTCCCTCTTTTACAGCGTGAGATCTTCTAGGTTTCGATGTAGGGCAAAGATGGAGTGTATGCTCACGAAAACTTTCGAAATACAAGAAGTGACAGAGGTCCTCTTTGACGTTTCATCTTTAATCTGTCAACACGAGCTTAGAGGCGTGTTTTGAGTGAGATATCTTACTCTCTTATTACCCCTTGTTATTTTATCAAGTTGCATGGGTTTACAAAGTTTCAGGTGATTTTTCTTTGTTTTATAGTGAAGTATTGTGGAGAAGGGTTTTATAAAACAGCCTTGACTGTGGATATACCCATTCAAGACAAAAAGAGGGTATATCCACGCAGGTCGAACTTTTATCTTGTGTATATCCACACAGGTCGAACTTTTATCTTGGGTATATCCACACAGGTCGAACTTTTAAGATAAATTGTACACATCGATCAAAGATCCTTAGAGCAGTATGCGATCGAATATCTATCTTGTTTAGAAGAAAAACAGAGATTTTAAAAAACTGTTGTTATTGCACTAGTGGCCAAGCGCATATAGATTTGGGTATCGAAAAAACAACCATGGCAAAATAATTCTTCTTAACCCGTAAAAGATCTGATTAGTTCAACCCTGCAGAAGTTACAGCTACAAGGTGTTTCAATTCGTTCGTCGGGGCTTAACTCAACGTGATCTGCAAATAGACAGTGGCGATGAAGGTATGTATATCATCTCTCACCTTCCCTGGGCTTTTCTGCTTGCACGCCTTTCACTAGCCACCACCTCATCTCGTTGTATTGTAGGATTTGATTTGAACAACTGGTTACAAAGCTTTTGGATGCGTTCTATGGATTGTTCTACTGATGTAAGCCGTCTTACCCTTCCCTGTCTTCCCTTCAGAAGATCCTAAGGCTTTTGTTGGAACTTTGGAAACATGATCATTGAAACGAAGCACCCAACTTAAAATTTCCAAACCCCACAAGGAAAGCTGTTGCAAATATTTTCTTGCGTAAGGCGTTGTCTGATTTGGAAACTTTGGTGTTTGATCCATGTGTCTGATGAGAACATATCTTTTCTCCTAAAATGTTGTAAGTTCAAATACAGAGTACAACAGAGTGTGTACACCTCCGGAGATTATTGAAGCGAAGCATCCCACTTGGAATTTCCAAAGCCCAAAAGGAAGCTGTTGCAAATATTTTCTTGTTTTAAGGCATTGTCTGATATGGAAACTTTGGTGTTTGATCTATGTGTCCGATTGTTGAGAACATATATTTCCTCCATTTCAAATACAGAGTAGGCTCTTAAGTTCAAACTTCAAATTCAGAGTAGGGTAGGGCAGAATATGTACAACTCCAGAGATTTTAGCAATTAAGTTAAATATGTAGAGGGGTTCCATTATCCTACAAAAGTCTGGCTTGGCTATTATTGCTATTGTTATTGTTAATGAAGTGGCGATCTCAACATTTTGATATTTCGACATCCACTTAGTGTCAACAAATATACTTCCAAATTCTCATTTAGTACTTCTTGAATTTGATGTTGCAATAATCTCGCGATCTCAGGTGAGTGACTAAAAAATATTAGCACTGTGTGGTCCTTAGATCTCACAAGTACAAATAGCACATCGACTGTGCTGGGTAGAAATACACTTATAAATACAAATTTGAGAAAAGCATTTTGTAGTGGTATTGGAAATCTAAGCAATTTTACAGTCTTGGATATTGGAAGTTCTTTGTTGAAAATGCTGACCCTTGCTTGACTTAGTTACTAAGGAGCTTGAAAGAAAACTATAGGCCCTTTTGTTTATGATTTTCAAATCTTTGTTAGATTTATTGGCATTCAAAAGTGTCTGGGATCACTACGTAAAAGTAGCAATTACCTTGGATGATACGCTGAGGGTTGAGGAGCTTGGGTTAAATTTGACTTTCCCTTAGAGGCACCATTTTGTGAATGTCTGATGACGATTTAGTGGAGGTTGGAGTGTTGCCAACAAGGAATTGACTTAGCCTTGTGCATTGAAAGAAATATAATTTCTTTGGAGTATTTGAAACTGCCAAAACTAACAGTGTTTTATAAAGGAGGATGAACCAAGGCTTTACATTTAAGGTCCGTTGTCAATCCTCCAAGCCAGTTGCATTCAAAGAATAATGAACACTCTTCGTGATAGTTGTTAACTTGGTTTGGAAAAGAAGAGTTATGGAACTATTTGATAAATCAGTTATAAACTAGCAGAAAGCAGAAGATAGAATAGATGCATCTGATTTGTTGATGTTGCAATCGTTGTCCTCATTGTTTTGTTGGATCAACAACATTTCGAAGGCACCACTTACGAGGAGAGAAATTAGATTTGATGGGCGTACACCTAATTCGCCACAACAAGAATGTGTGAACCCAAATGGATTGCCACAACAAGAATGTGTGAACCCAAATGGAAAGACTCAGTCAACTGTAACATGTTATGATCCTAACCTTAATTCAAGCCGTCATGAATCCACTATCTCGACCTCAACTCAGGCAGAATTGTAAGAATCTCCCTGCGCGCCATTGTGTAATGATTGTGTAATGAAGAGTTAGACTCTCACTGGGAAAAAGAGCCCAAGGATGAACACGAAGAAGCCAAAAAACTCCATACCAGATTGTGGGAGTAATATGGTGTTGTTATGCTGAGTATTGTTCCTGAAAATGGTGAGGAAAATTGTCATTTGATAGGAAAAGGAGG
>APFE030488234.1:23834-46527 GCA_000404065.3 Pinus taeda
CCGACCTCGTTGGGGACATGCAAAGAAAAACAGAGAAAAAGCAGACCGCTCTGATACCATTGATCCAGATTTAAACAGGAACACAACAAATTACAGAGATAACCATAAACACAAAGATGCAGAGGAAATAATACTTCATTTCATTAATGTAAAATACTGAGATATTCTTACAAATGGAAAATGGAAATAAACAGCTAGGGTGATGGTAGCATATCTCTGAGAAGACATGTGGCGGCTACATGCCTCTGAACTCTGTGTTACAATGAGGCTCAAATGCCTATTTATTGTTGAGAAACGATGGAAAACCCTAAACATCCAAAAACCTAACCCTAGAAGATGAAATGCCAAACTGTGGGCACATCAACTTCCCGAGGTCGTAACTTTGGCATATGATCTCTGTTTGATGCGTACAATATCTCGTTAGAAAGATCTATCTGAGAACTAAAACTTTGGAAAGAGCAACATCGATCCATGCACCCACTTTGCTCCCAGTTTTCCCAAAAAAATTCATTTAGGGCCTTAAAATGGCTCTGGAAGTTCAAGACCCGAAAAACTGCTAAAAATAGTAAACTATGCTACAATTAGGGAAACTGAAAATATGAAAGAAACAATGGTGGGGTTACAAGTAGACTTGGTGGGTGGCCACCAATATCCACCTGGATCATCCCACTTGGAAACGAAACGAGATGATGGACATTGTTTGGAAGGACATTCCTTTCAATCTGGACAAGAACTTGACTAGAATATCACAGTTCACGAGAGCATATGCATCGGCCACTATGGACAAGACTACTTAGATCTCTACTTTACTAAGGGAAAAAGAGGAAAGGATTGCGCAGCTCAGACAAGAGCTCTAGATAAATAAAGCAAGCGCAAACAGACAAGTGGCTGAGCAGATTGCACAATTGCGGCAAGACATGGAGGTCCTAAAAATAAGCCAAGAAGCCGATATATCGGCCAAAAACATGAAACTCCAACAAATGCAATAATCCATGGAAGGATACAAGGATGTTCCCACTATTGAAGAGTTTATTAAGACGGCCACATAATTAAATTCCCTTCTGGTGAAACAACAGGAGTATTTCTGCTAGAAGATGTCACACATTACTCCCTATCTGACTACTAGCGACCAACTGACAGATAAGGAAATCGACCAGAGAATGGAGTTTAACGATTTAAACACCAGAATCTTTGAGTTCATTGAATGGTAGGAAACAGAAGATGGAAGGAAATCCAATCTAACCGAGATTGAGGAAACTCATAAAGTCATTATCTTCACAGATTGGGATGCGAGAATCAAACAGGTCGAACTAGCAGTTGCAAGGGCAGCCGAGGTATCAAAGAATATCATTAAGGCAGTGAATCACATCAGGTTTGCCACCAATCTCATTAAAGAAGGCAATAAGAAAGAAATGCCCGATTTAAATGCTATGTATAAAGGCTAACATATAAGGAAATCGACCAGAGAACAGAGTTTAACGATTTAAACACCAGAATCTCTAAGTTCATTGAATGGTAGGAAACAGAAGATGGAAGGAAAGCCAATCTAACCGAGATTGAGGAAACTCATAAAGACATTATCTTCATATATTGGGATGCGAGAATCAAACAGGTCAAGCTAGCAGTCGTAAGGGCAGCCAAGGTATCAAAGAATATCATTAAGACAGTGAATCCCATCATGTTCACCACCAATCTCATTAAAGAAGGCAATACGAAAGAAATGCCCGATTTAAATGCTATGTATAAAGGCTGGCAAGAAAAGGCGGGGAGTCAAAGAGAGGCAATTACAAAACTGGCTAGACCAACTAGGAGTCATATTGGCAGTGTCTTGTTAAGCCACATAGTCAGTTATGACTCTCAACTATTCCCTTCATACAACCCATTGGATGTTACCACCACTCACTGATGCGATCTTCATAGGACAACTCAGGACACATTTCGGGGAACCTCCTCAAATTCAACCGATGATCAATATTTGTGATTTAAAGGACAAGCTGGCAGATAGCAGATCGTCCTCTTAGTTTTGTTCATTTAGCCTCTATTTATTTTTGGATTTAGTTACCTAGTTAGGAGGAAGGTTGTTTGAAACCTCCTAAAATTTTGTATAATCTATTTTTGCACATTAGTTAGAAAAGTATTTATACCCTTCTCATGCATTTAGAGAAGGGTCCAGAATTTTATCAAAAACATTTGCAAAGAATGCACTATTGTAAGTTTGTGAATGCTTTGGTGAAATTATGGAACACGATCATTTCTTTTAGATATCAGACTACTTTTCTTTTTTGATGCACTTTTGTATTCTTGGGATACAAGTTGATTTGAAGAAAGAACTTGGTCCATGTCATTTGTCAAATGAGCAGGACTTCACACGTATGGTAGTATTATCTTGTATGATTGATACTGTTTACGTTTAATTAGTGGAAAAACTTTAGTGAGATTTATTGTTTCTGTTAAGTGTTAATTGCACTTTTGTATGATGCCTAGCTGAAATTGTGATTTTCATATATAACTCATCATATATGTGATATATTTTATAAATTCCTTTGACTAACTACTTAGTCAAAGGAATTATATTTTACGTTATCATCTCTGTTTAGTTGTGTTCAATCTTTATTATCACATGTTAAACAGATATCTTTGTAGATCGCATGCCACACAGAAATACCCGGGTTTATATTATAATAAGTTAGCTAGAGAAATTGCATCATAGAATACGTCACTTAGATTATCATTATCCTATTGCAAACACTCATGAACCACCCACTCTAATCTTAAAACTCACACTAGGAAACTGGTCCCATTATCCCCAGTTGGAGCCACCACTCTAAACGGAAAAGGAGTTGTCTTAAGGTCTGGACCGAGTGGTTATCCCCCATGTTTCGACAGCATAATTTTGAGGCCGCAACACTGTTTAAACCTTCAGCCCTAAAAATGATATACAAAGCTAAATCATGTGCACCTATAGTTAATTTTTTTGAAATTCAAATTTTATGCTCAAAGAGAAAGTTATGATGATTTAGCTAAGTCACATGTTTGAGATGAAATTCTAGAGCCTACAAAAACCCTAACTTCCTTGGATCATATCTACGAAAATATAGTGAGACAAGATCTGAAATTCATACATGAAGTTTAGCGATATTGTGGCTCCACATGGTTTCAACTTCAACTTCACAATCCTCTTAGAAAAAAAATTATAGCGAAAATTCCAAGATGTCCTATTTGGAGAATAAAAAACCTAGAATCCAAAGCTCTGATACCAAATGTTATGCAACCAACTCACAAAATAGAAGAAAATATAGATCAATGACTTTAAAATTATCCTCTTCAAGGGTGAAACCTCCTTTACATTACATAAATGAACAATTCTTGGATGATATAAATGATAAGACCTCCTTGGTATATATAGGGGTCTAAGGGGTCACAATATAATCAAAGCCTACATAACAATAATAATGTGAGGGCACAACAATAACATTAGTGGGGTTCTATGGGGCACAATAATAAAAACATTGGGGATTCATGGGCACAACAATAACAACAAGGGGAATACACTAGTACTATAGGGACCTAACATGCTCTCATATTTCTCAATTTCCAAAGCCTCTTTAATATATGTTTTGTAGTAATGATAAACTTCAATGCTGATGATATTGATTCAACCCTGCAAATATGGTGCTTAGAAATATGGCAGTACTCTGCGACAACAAGCTTTTTATCCCTTTCATAAACTATAGCAGTGTTATGTTGATTCAACTTTGTTTATAAAATGACATGTTTCTCCAATGCAAAATTTCTTGCAGGAACATGGATTGCGTATACCCTTTTGTGAAGTTTGATTCTAACATATTTCTTAGTTCATTTATATGAGAGAAGGATACCCTTATGTTCCTCTTACCTAACATTTTGGAAATATTATTAATGGTGCCTTGAATGCAAAGAAGAGTAACTCAAGGATCATTGTCAAATGTATTATGTTCTCTTCTTTCTCTGCCATCTTGCACCTTACCAATTCTCTCTCTAATATAATGTGCACTATATCCATTTCTTGTAAGGACCTTTCTAAGATCATTAATTTATTGCTCTAGGTGGTTAGGTTATCTAATATCATTATTGGTCAAGTCACTAATGTGTTAATTACCTCAATATTCTATGTGGGTTGTGATATGAATCCAATACATGCAAGGATTTCTTAATATTTATTTTATTTTCTTGCATACTCAGTGGCATTAGGATCCATCTTGATTTCTCAAGGAAAGAAAAGAAAGAAGGGAAAATATTTTCTCTCCTATTTTTCCATTGTACCTTTTTTGTGTTTAGATTGGTTATTCAAATGATTTGTAAATTATTCCAATTTGTTTCTCCCATGTGAACAATAACTATATGTCTACATCATCCACATATCTAATCCCCTACTTAGGTTTTAGTGGGAAAGAATCAATTTGATTCTTCGCAAAATACTCCATAAATAGGTCAAAAATTGAAAGAGGATAACACGTTACCACACTTTTTGTTTTCTCGTAGATTTCCTCTTGAAAACTTATTTTTGTTGATAATAGATATTTCCATTAGACTCAGTTTCTACTCTAAGACATTTATTAATACCTACAATATTTATTTCGTGAAGAGAGAGGCTACAATAAAACTAATTAATATATCATCCTCCTCAATGTTCTAATCTTCCATCATGTTTACAAGATGAGTAGAATCTCTTATGAATAATGAGGTGTGACCAGTAATAGGTCTACATTTTCCCACCAAGTATGTGTGCTCATAGGTTGGAGGACCAATTTTGTTTATAGTGGTCCTTAGTAGTTTTATATTTTATGGATATTTGATAGAGCTAAAAACATGTGGCATTATCAGGTTGCTACAAGAGTCTCTTTTTAATATGGTCATCTATGAATGAGTTTTCGATTTCCTTAGAAACTTCCAACATAAGTATTCATGTGGATATTTCTCCACCTTTTTGGAGCTTTCACTTATTGATAAGTGCCCATTCATTGATTGATTATAATCTTTAATTTCATTATCACTGACATGTTACATTCATCCATATTCAAGAATTTATTGTTGTCATTCTTCCCCAATTATTTGAGAGTTATGGGACCTTGATATTTGGTCATTTTCCATGCTTGAAGTTGGAAGAATATTTTGTATGTATGTTCAATGATATTATCAAAAAATATTTTGATTGTGTTTTTGACATAAAGAGAATGTCTTTGAAGGAAATCCTTGTGGAGGCTACATCAAAGTTGAATCATTTCTCCAACAAACCCATGTTAGTTCCATTAACCTCAATCTCTACAAAATTTATAATGCAAAATTGTTTTCCCAAATGACCATTGCTGCTTGGAAAGTGATTGAATTTCCTTTCTTTTTTTCTTAATGGAAACGAAAAGAATTGTTTCAATGTTAATAAATTATTTACATCAATGTTAAGCCATAAATGAACATACAATTCCCTAAAAAGAGTTATTCGCTTGCCAAAGAGTGTTTCTAAGACCCTATTAATCTTATTCCGTTTTTTCATATTTCCCCTCTAATCAAAATGAGTCTTAGATCAAGGAGTGCTAGGAAAAGCCATATTAATCTTACAATTATCTCTAACCTTTGAGTTAAATGTTTCTCAAAAGGTATTTTTTTCAAATTTAAAAGGTTTATGAGTTTTCCTTCTTCTTTTTTTCCATATTGAATATTATTTCTAATAAGTAGAGCTTTGTGCTATTTTATTTTAATAGTTTTTAGGGATTTATATATTCAACATCTTTAATGTTTTTCTTTATTATACGAAGGGAAATGTTAATTCATTTTTCTTTTTGAAATACATAATAAAAAGTGCTTGTTTATGCTAGTCGAAAGACTCAATGTAACAATTAATCAATATTTTTATTATTAAAAGTGACACTGAAATTATTTATTGAATCTTTTAATAAAAGGTTAATTATATTTTTATAAAAAAAATGGTTGAATTAATTCAATATTAGGATCCTTTTCATTTGGTTTCCTATTTAAGTCTATATTTTTTAGAATGAATGCTTTTGATTTGAATCAATGGTCATGACCTAACTAGACTCCAAATTGATGTATGAGGGCCCCTTGTTTGCAGGACAAGAAACTCCTACCTGTAACAAATAAATTGATTAATCTATAGAAATGTGCATAATCTAAAGTGCTTCAAATTTATGTATGACTTTTAAGGAAAACATATTTCTTAATCACTAGATCCACTCATGTTATATATGTTATTATATTCAATAAAAAAACATATAGCACTTGCCTCAATCAATTTTGATTAATATCAAGGAAGATTGTTTTTAAATAATGAGATGAAGTACACCTATTTTATGGCTTCATCCTTGTAACTTAGTTTTTTAAGTAATATAAGAGTTATGTTATGAGGAGAAAGTTATGCTATAACACTTAAGAAAAAAACTAAACTATATATATTAATGTATTACAAAACATTCTAGAAAGAGAAGTTGAAACTTCATATACGTTTTATGGTTAGCTCATAGTGACCTAGATTTTCATATAATATAAGAATTTCCTTATGAAGAGAAAGTCATAAGTGAGAGAGAAGGCATTAAAGTATATACATATTAATTTATTGAGAAAACATTTTAGAAAGAGAAACTGAAATTTCAAATAAAAGCATTGGGTGTTAAGAAATTGTTTAAATTTCATGATGTATTTTATTCCTTCATTGGAATGCCTAGAATGTTATTGGGAAAAAATAAATAAAGTGTAATTTTTGTAAAGGTAAAAAGTTTATAAATTTTTCATTTTATAAATGCTTAATTAATTTGAAAAATAAAAATGTTTTTACTTTTAAAAAAGAAAAAATTAAATTTTTTAAATAAAAATTAAAATTTAAATTTGAATTTTAAATATGAAATTAAGTTTTAAATAATATTGGAAATCCAAAATTTAATTAGGAAATAAAATATTTATTAATAAAAATAATATTGAAATTTGTAAAAATATACTTAAATTTTAAGAATTAAATTATATAAGTAAATTTAAACTCAAAAAAACAAACTAAAAAATATGAAGTCTAAAATTATTTATTATAGGTTAAATATTACTTTATAATTGTAAATAATTTCATTATAAACTTCTCCAAAACTAATATCTTTTATATTCTTTACTAACCATAAGTATAAAATATTGAATTTGCAATTTTATTTTTTTCAAATTTATTTGTTTATATAAGAATAATAAAAATACAATTAAATATAATTATTTTTATCTTAAAATAATTGATATTTTTAATAATGATAAATTATTTTTTTTTGGTTTATCTTTGCTTTTATTTCTTACTGTAATTATAACCTGCGTACGTTCTTATTATAATTATAACTTACATACGGAGCAAATATACAATAATATATAAACTCACGCTACAATATAAACAATATATTATATTAACCAAAAGATATATAATCTACAAATTTCTCGAAATTATTTCAGTTATATAAAATAAACTTTCTTTATGAAATACTTGATTTTAATATTTATTCTTTGTTGAAATATGTTCGAATGAAGTATAGAAAGTTTAATTATATAATTACAATTTGCCTTTTTTACTTATATTTACACTGCTAAATGAACGAGTAAAAATCACACAGTGACGCCACAAATACTATATTTACAATGTATATTCTAACTAATTACACGTCTTCACCACATTTATTTTCAAGTAATGTTTTCATGTTGGGATCCTCCCATTAGATTGCATCCCAGCATTCTCTCGAACCGTCTATGCACTCCAAATGATTCAACTTATCCCATCCTTATACAATCTCTTCAATTTCGGACATCCTGTTATCTATAATAAGGAGTTGCCTTTAGTGCGATTTTTTGGACTTTCTGGTGCCGGAATCCGATGGAAAAGTTTGAGGTGAAATCTTGATTTGTGTTATTTAAACTAGTTTTTTTACTGTATATATGGATTTAGCACCATGAAAAACCCCTAGGGCACTTTGATTGCATAAGATTACCCATCAAGCTTGTGATTTCAATAAATTCCTGTGGGATTGTAGAGAAATTTAACCAGAAAAAAACCCACCATAAAAGCTTCCAAAAAGTTGCACTAAAGACAACTCCCCCATAATAATGCCTTGAGCATGGGGATAACGGTGACGACCCCTCTCCCAACGCTCCACTTCCACTTGTTGTTCCCACTGCCCCCATGGTCCCCACACACTCCAACGACATTAACCACCAAAGAGTCAACCACTCTAGCTGTGGAAAACCCATCCCCAACTCCAACACCTCCCACTTATCGCAATTATTTATGAATAGACATCTCAAACATGGCAACTCTGTGGGGAGCTCTTTCAACTGCCTACAGTAAGATAGACAAAGGTAGGAGAGCTTTCGGGAATGAGTAACTCAATTTGGCAGTCGATGCACATGACAAAGCGAAAGAGTCAAACTTTCCAGATCTTTCATCACTTGCATATCCTGCGGAGGGTAATTTGCTTCCCCCAAGTACAGAGACAGATCTCTCATGTTTGACCAATTTCCCATAATCCCCTCCTTACCTGAAGATTTTATATGTGCATTGAAAACCATGAGACGCCTCAAACTTTGTAGGTCCTTTAAAAAACCATTCTTTCTTTCTGCATTTGCCTCCGCCTTGAAATCCAATGTAATGTTGTTGTCCTCCATCTTCAATGTTTCTAGTGAAACCAATTCCGAGATTTCACGCGGAAGATGCTCCAAACTGGGGCAATCACTTATGTCCAGGTCCCTCAAACGTTTGAGTTCACTTATCCTCTCCAAAAGGTGCCGCAAATCACAAGAGCTATGAACATTCAAGAATTGAAGCTCCTTCAGGTCACCAATAGTTTAAGATTTCCAATAGAAGGCAGTGTGTTATAACTCAGATCGAGGACCTTCAATGAGGACAACTTGCGCATGAAGCCTTCAGGAACTTCTTTAATACCATGATTCTCTGCTAACAACAAAATTGAGAGGGAGGAGCATGCAAAGGTTGTCAGTAGAGAGTCTAGAGCATTCCTCACCAACGACAATTTTACACAACTTTGGCTGACGAAATGAAATGAATTGAATGATTTTAATGATTTCCACTAGGTTGAGTAGCTTAAAGGACCCAGAGCATAAAAATCTTAACTCATCTTCATATTCCTTTCGAAGTCGGATCTTTGGCTATGAGTCTTGACTAGAAAGCTAGCAATTTGATTGATGTTATCTTTGCCAAATAGATGGTGCATGTTGTCAACCTTTAGATTGTTTTCATATCGAATGCAAATATCCTTATATGTTTCACACTCAAGGACAAAGTGTCATTCCGTCTCCAGGACACCCTTATCGCAGAAAATGCAAGTTCTCTCTTCCCAAACTTCCTTGGGGTTCTTCCACCTGCCAGTTTCACATATAAGGTGATGTGGCCCTATCCTCAACTATGCCACTAGCACCCTTGCTTTTCCTTTAATAGCTGCTCCTAAATATGTTTTCTCACCATGGTCACAAGTTGGATTGAACTCTTTTGATGTAGTATGTTTTTTACGCCCATTGTGATTGGTCCACATGGCAGTCCTAAATTTTTCCATCACAATTTTTTTGTATTTCCTCATTGGTGCTAGGGCATTCATGCAACTTGATATTCCACTTACTCAACCAATTTTTATTTTGCATCATCCAAGTTTTCTTCCTACGATCTAATCCCTCTTCCATATCTATCTTGGGCCAACGTTGGTTATCCATGTTTTTATTCTTATTTAAATAGCTCATTAACCTGGTTATTGCCGTTGTCTCCAATGGAAAAGTGCCTGCTTCAACCAAGCAGATTTTGTATGGGACTATGGCTTTAACTTTGAGATTGCTAGTAATTAGATGTTTTTATATTCTTTCTAACCACCTTGAGCTACAAGTTGGCATGCTACTTCCCCATACTTCACAATCATAGAGAACAACCGACGTAACCAACAAACCAAAACGGTTTTTCTTGGTTTCCAATCCCAAAGTTCAACTTTTCTGCACCTATTTTGGAGTAAGTATGAGGCTCTCCATCCTCCCTGAATTCTCTTCGTCCTATAAGTCTCCCAACTGAAATTTTGGTGAAATTCAATCTCAAGATATTTGTATTCTTTCACTATCTCTAGAGGACTACCTTCAAAAAGAAAAGTGCTTGGTTTGTCTTTTCTACTTAAAGAGAAAATCATGATTTTGGTCTTTTTAATGTTCACTTGCATCCCCACCTCTTGACAAAAGTGTTCTAAGGCCTTTAAGTGTTCTCTTAATCCATGCGTTGTTTTTTAAATTAAGATAAGATCATCTGCGTATAGAAGCAACTTTACCATGTAGCTTGCTAGATGAATCCCTTCTCCATTCGCTTTGCTTAACCAGGCTTCCATCTTATTGATATATAAACCGAACAAAGTGGGGGATAGAGGACATCCCTGTTTGACACCAATGTCACTACCAAAAAATTCAGACATTCCTTCACTTGTTCTGATTTTAGCTCTAACCTTCTCATAAATTCTATGAATTGTTGTTCTATACTCATCTGGGATATCCAACGCTTCCATCCTGTTCCATAGTTTGTCTTTAGGCATTGTGTCGAAGGCTTTCTTGAACTCCACAAAAAAAAATAGGTTGTTTCACCTTGCTTGTCCCAATCTTTCTCTATCAAATGTCTAAGGGTGACACAGTGGTCAATGGTAGAGTGTCTAGGCCTAAATTATGCTTGTCCTTTCTCTCTTTTTCCTTTACTTTCTACCCAATTGTTGATTCTTCGCTCTATCATGCTCCCAACAATCTTTCCCATGAGGGGGTTGACCATAAAAGTGCGGTAGTTAGAGGGGTTATTGGTATCTCCACTCTTAAAGAGAGGAATGGCCACACTAGTAGTCCACTCTCCCATAAAGTCATCTTGGATGATCCCATTCAAAATTCCTTTTATAAGAGGAGCAAGGAGCTCAACTCCCCATTTTATGAATTTAGCTTTAACTCTGTCTATGTCCTCTGCTTTACTGCTTGCTAGATTATTTATTCCCTGCTTGATATCATCCTTAGTTCCACTGAAATGTTCACTGTGGGGGGGTGGTATCTTTCTTGTGCACCCGCTCATAGAGGAGCCTCACAGACTCCAACCATTGGCTACTTGTAATATTGTTTTATGTCTGCTTTCTCCTTTGTTGTAGCTCTTTCCAAAATCCCTTGGGGTTGTTCTTTCCAAGAGAGATTAACTCCTTACTTCTTCCATTTACATATTCTTATTTTTTTTGTACTAATTTTTCATATGTCTTCTTGCTTTCTTTGCTCCATTTTCTCTCTTTTAGAGATCTTATGGTTGCCTTGCATTATTCATCATTCCATGGATTTTCCAGAAACGTACTTGTAATTCCCTTCTTGGGGCAGGACCTTTTGCATGACTTAAGTCCCTATGAATTGTTGGGACTAGTGAACTGCAATGAACATGGAAACCTGCCTCAGTGGTTGTCTTATCTACCATGCCCTGCTCTATAGTTTGAAATTGTTGCTTAAGAGCAGCACTAAACCTTTCCCTGTTTTCTTGATTTATGAGGATTTTTCCTTTGTACAAAGCTTTTTTTTCTATTCCCAGAGTTTTCCTATTGTGTGGACTACAATGGGAAAAATAAAGCTTGGCAAATAGAGGGGCATGGTCAGATTTCATTTCAATAGAACAGTCCCCAATATCGAACTTCAACGGTCAAAAGTGAAACTTTGGGAGCAGATTACATAATCTACCACACTTTGACCATTGTAAGTTTTGCATGTGATCCCTCCTAAAGTTGGCCACCTTCTCATTCCATTGCAAATAACAATGTCAAACAAACTATAGAGCCCAAGTAATTCTACCCCAGAGTGCATCGCACCCCCATTTTCATCTTGTGAATCCCTTTCCCAAGGTTGGCCACCCCCTCATCCAACCATAGGGGATTGTTTTCTCCTCTTTCTTCATTGCTCAACTGGAGGGATTGGTTGTTTGTTATCCTTGCATTAAAGTCACCTATTAACAATATTTCCCCCAGAAGGTTGAATAAAGATATATATCTCTTCAATGAGGCATATGGGTCTTCGTTGTCTAAATTTCCTTTTTTATAAATCTTCGAGTTTTTTTGGGCCAAAGTAAAAAGCTACCAACCTAAAAGTAATCTCATTTTCTATTATTTGCAGCCAAATGTATTTTTTATTCGGATCCTCTTTTTCCACTTTTACAATTCCACCCTGTTTTTCACTTATTAACACTGTGACTGCCCCGTGTCCTTTTCTTGTCTCATTTCCTTTGTTCCAAACTGAAATCTTCTTGTAACCCTCTAAATCTAGAACCTTGCATCCAATGTGCTCATGTGTTTCTACAAGAATGATAATATCCTTCTCTTCTGCTATGGGCCCCAACCCTAGACCTCTTCTCCATGGATAACCTCTGCAATTTCAACTTACTACCTGTAACTAGTCCAGTGGGGCCCCTATTTCCTATTTCTTATTTGGGAACCGATCATTGATTTGAGCTTCCTCGTTCTTCAAACATGCCCATTTTCCCTCATTTCTTGTTGCTTTCACTTTTTTCCACTCCTTTCTTTGTTGATCTTGCTGAGAAAAAGTCAACTCCTCATATTGGTAGATGTGTGTGCCTCTAATCCATCCTCTATTTCTAAGGATCATATTCTTATCCTCTATACTCCTCATGATAACTTTTACATGTCTATCTCTTCCTCCCTCTACCTTCTTTATGATCCTGGTTGCTTGATGAATACACCATTTCCACTTCAATTGATATTTAAGGAAGTCCCTTGCTAAGATGTCGGTCCTTTCATTTTCCCCGTAGTCCTTCAACCCTTTGATAATGATATTCATAGCCTTTCTGTGTTTGTCATGTTCTTCTTTTATTTGAATTTTTATTTGCTTCTTAATGATTCATTTTTGTTGTCTGATGACCCACTTACATCTTGCGACCATGATTTAGCCTCTTCTATTTGATCATTTAGTTGATTTTCTTTAATTTCCAATTTGGCCAATGCTAACTAAATCTCCTTTATTTGTGTTGTGTCCTCTTATTTTACCAATTCTGACTTCTCAAGGTTGGTTACCCTTATCTACTATAATTATTGTTTCAAGGCAAGCACCTATCACTGCCATTTTTCAATTTTACCCTGCATGTTTGTAATTTTTTCCTTAAGAGCTTTATTTTCCCTCTTTATTTTGCCCTTTAACTTCACAAATTCATTTACTTTGTTTCCTTCATACCACATATTCAGTTCTAAAATTTCAAGTCTCCTTTTCATGCTCATGAGCTCTTCCACATATAGTCCTGATGACCACATTATTGATGTTGATGTGGGACTATATAGGCCATTGTTTACATGTTTATTTTATTGTTTATCTAATTTATTTGCTACAAAACCCTCTATTTTTTCTCCAGACTTGATTTGAGCCCCTTAATAGCTTCTATTTTCCTTACACTAGTTTGAGAGGCCTTGTTGGATATGTTTTTTACCTTCGACAGGATCATTACGCATTTTTTCTTAGGGGTTTTCCTTATTTTTCGGATCTTCCTACACCTTAAAATCCCCTTATATTTTTTTGCATTTACAATAACCAATCTCTCATTTGCGTTGTAGGTGCTCTTCTGAAGAAAATTTGCTATAGAAGGACCCCATGATCCTGCTGAACCCTCCACTGTTATGGCAAGGTGAGGAAATGGAGGTTCATTAATGTGTTGAAGGTTGTGTTTCCAATAAGATCTCCCACCTACTTGATGCACAAGGTTTAGCAATGGTAGTGAACCCTTCACTTGAGATTGCAAACCACCGTTGTACCCTTCCCCTCCACGGTAATCAAATAGTTTGCAACTTTGTTTCCTGCTATGTTAAGGAGTGGTATTTGTGTCTCTTCTATGTTGGAATTCTCTCTCAACAACGGAAACCTTTCCTTTGATTCCTCCTCTAGATTAACCATCATATTTGTTTGATTGTGTTTTTTTTGGTTTTATATTGGTCACAATTAATTTTTTCCAATTTAAATGAAATAAATGCAACCCAAATCATAAGAGGTGGAAAATAAAGGAGAAAACCACCCCTACAATCTTTGGGTCCCTTTGAGCATTCTGACATAGACACCAAAATCCCTATTCTCTGTTGCTCGGTTTCTGCACTATTCTGGATGCTCGGTCACTACAGGCTCCCACTAAGTTCTCCCTTGATCGTTGCACTGTGCTTGGTGGCTACAGGAACTCTTCTGACACAATAAGTTGGTCTCGGTCGCTGCTGGTCACTAGTCGCAAGAAAAGGTGCATGGTCCCATTGTTCTGGCTGTTGACCTACTCATTCGTTGCATGATGCTCACTGCTCTTGCCTGCTCTATCGAGTTCCCTACTGGTTTGATCGGTCGCTACAGGCTGCAGCCTACCTGCTTGGTCATTACTCGTTGCTCATAATTCTCCCCACTACTCGTTGGTTTGCTCGGTGATTCGCTGATCTGCTCGGTCACTCCGACTGCGTTATTTTGACTTGGACTGCATTTGGATTCTTCCACAAAGGAAAAACTACTCACACCCTACCTAGCTTTAAAAAATACCTCTTTTTTTCTTAGCGATGCGACCTGCTAGATCATGAAGGATTTCATGTATTTTAACAAAAGAAACCCTTCCAACGTGATCCACTCGAACCACCTCAATCAAGAAACGATTCCTTAGGTGGTCAAGATAATTGTGGCCAATATCATGCAAATAGTTGTCTCCACTATTAACCATACTTTCTGCTATCCATATGTATATGAGCTCTTCGCAATTGATTACTTTGTTTTTGGGATAAGCTGCTAAAGATAGAAAGAAAATCTTCAGATCCAAGTTCAAAACATTGTAACTCCATTTGAGACATTGAAATAGTTCTTTGTCCACCGTAGGGTGCAACTCATAAAATGCCTTAGGAACGTTTCGCATATTTCTAAAGAAACTTCCCACTAATATCGATTAGTATGGTGTGAAAACGCAGCAACAATTACAGTTATGGTCACGGGAAAACCCTTGCACTCCTTTGTGATTCTCCTGGAAACTGGCTGGCTCTATTTCCTATGAAGCATATCCATTTTGATTTCCAAATTCTCTGTTGTGAAACAACTCCCAACCCTCCTCTTCCACCAGTGGTTCCACTAATATTCTCTCTTGTGCATTCACTCTCGTACACAATTCGTCATCTTGAGTGGTGAGAACAATTTTAGAACCTTTATCCTTCAAGGACACTCCTAGATTTTGAAGCTCATCACTTGTCCATGAATCAACCATCCACATATCATCTAATATAAGAAGATATTTTTTATTCTTAAAAAAAATTTGTAGCCCGTCCGTTCGCATTACGGAATTTATCTAGAAGGCTTAATTTCAATCTTTTAGCAACATCCTTTTAGAGATATGAGATGTCGTTACTGGAGACTATTACCTTAATAATGAGGTCAAATGAAGTCTTTACCTTCTGGATGTTGTTGATGGTTTCAAGCAATGACGTTTCACCAATACCCCCCATGCCAATCATACCAATTCTTTGAATGCTTCTATTTTGATCAGTTAACAATCTTTCAACAAGATCCCTCTGTTCAAATCGCTTTGCGTCTGCAACAATACCAGTTTCGATGATCAGAAGCGGTATCTAGGTGCATGGAGTAGGGTCCCTGTACTTCTCGCTGCTAGGAAAGTCGGGTTGCACCCTATGTGAGTGGAGTTGAAAAAGAATTTGGTTCTAATTTCTGATATCTTTGTTGATTATACAGCGGCAGAGGTACTTGGGATAATAGCCAAGGTAGCTTTTGTGTTGTTGGTGAGCCTCGTATTGTTGGCCAATAGAATCAGAACTTACTCTTAGTGTCTCTATCGTCTCCAACCAAGCCTTAACTATTCTTTTAGGGCTCTGTTGTGCTTGATTGAGCTCCATTTTTATATCATCTATTTCATTGCCTAGATCTCCGAAATATTTTTTCATCTGGGTAACAGTCTGAGGCAAACAAATGAGAAACTTCACTGGGGCAACAATTTTTTTCAAGAGTCTGATCAGACCTTTGCTCAAGAGATTGGCTACACATCAAGCAACAATACTTTCACAGGCCATTGGATTTATACGAGAATCACAAAGGGTGAGGTTTGGCAAACCAAAATAAACGAGCAAGCCCCAAATCATACGAGCAGGGCAAGGTTTAGATTTCTCTTCCACCCTCTAAAAATCAGTAACAAAATTAGGATTTTTCCTCTCGCTTAAATTCTGCTAAGGCTATGTAGATGGGCTCTCGAAGTGAATGCATCACGAAGTAGGAAACCATTTATAATTAATTTATCTTGTGGTTTTTTATCACCTTGTTTCCACGTAATTTCGAGATAAATTTGCACTGGAATACCTGGAAAGCAACTTGATCTGACGACCATTAGTACTTAGCTGTTGTGAACCAACTTGGATTTACGCAAGGTACAACAAAGACCTCACAAAAAAAATCCAAAGATTTCCTACCTAATTCAAGGTTCCTGTCATGAACAAACCGTGGTTCAAACTATCCATCTGCGACAATAGACATGGAAAGTCGTAGTATTATTGAATTTGTGTGTTGCTTCTTAATTCTCTTTATAGAATAAAAAGATCATTCATAAATATTGAATTTATGTCTGTTTCTTGTTGCTAGTTGGGAAATATTGACCATTATGTTGTTTATTTTGAGAATAATTCGTTGGGAACCTGTGTTAGATATGTATTTGTTTTTGCAGATTGATGGAGTTGAAACTCTAAACCCTCTTCAAGCCTATTGGTCCTATTCAAAATTCTTCCATACCTATTTTTATGTCACTTCTTTCCAGTGATATCGATGATCAATTGAGTTGTATTAGTTTGTCCATATTGTAGAAAATGTTTAGTTTTATATAGTGAACATTATGCTTTTGGATAAATTTTCGAGTGACATCTGCCCACCACTACATCCCCGGCTATGGTTTCGAGGGTGGACATCATCCTAACATGTACGATAGATGGGGCCCATCAGACATTACAAATGAGGTACCATAAACATGGATTTTGCGTACATATTCCGGTGGATCTAGTTTGCCTAAGAGTTAAATACCACTTTCTTAGAGCTCTGGTGCCATAGACTTGGGTTTAGGAGTGTTGGTAGATAATTTATTAAGGGATTGTCAATAAGCACATTCCTAATGAGTCAAAGCCTCAATAGGTTTTAGTGGACTATCTTTGTGCAATGTGGGCATTGTGTGAATCGAACTAGTCTTCTACAGTTTTGAGCTCTCTTTCGTGTTCAAAGGCTTTGCGTTATTTTCTTGGTGTTGTGGCCTTCACTGAAGTTGGCTCTCATCAAGATCCTTGGGCACTTTAGCCTTCCCCTTCCATGGGGGGATATAGGCGGGCAACTTTGTTGGAGGGTGCGCAGACTCAATTTCTTCCTCCATGCCTTCGTCCTCATCTTCTTCGATGATAAGATCCTCCAAGTCTTCCTCCTCCTCGTCGGCTTCTATGTTAACAACTTTTCCTTTCTCCTCCATTGTTAGACTGGTGCGCAGCAAGTTTCATGGGGACACACATACCGAAACCACCGACTGTTTGTCTTTCTTCGACCTCGGTGTGCGCAGTGATTTAGGAATTTCTGCCACAATCTCGACACCTTTAGGGGTGTCCCCCATAGTTAGGGCCTACGTGGCCTCTTCGGCGGTCATCTCTATAATTTCCATAACTTCCTCAGATGTTGCCATCGTGTCTAACCAGAAATCTATCACTCGCATACTTAGGGGCTCAATCAACATTCTGCACAGGTCAAATAGGGCTCTGCTCAGGATACGCGGGGTATACAACAACTCAATTTGCAAATGACCAAGTGTTGTTTGCTGGGCAGCCCTTTGTAATTTATAGCGCCTTTTGAATTTTAATTCGACCGCTCCCCCCAAATCCAATTCATTAATGCTCTCTTGGCGGCAAAGTTTCCCAAATCTTGCCCATAAAGCGCGTCTTAAATGCTTGACGCCCGCTCCATTTGGTCTCAATTCGAGCATCACATCGTGAATAGTGACTTCAACGGTCACTTTTTGGCCAACCCACGCGGTGGCGCAGCCCCCCTTGCACAGTCACGGATCTTGTGACTCTTTGCTTCTACCCGCAACTCGAACATCACACAGCTCCCGAGCATAGTAGTTTATAGTCTCGTGCCTCCTTTCAACTTCCAGGAGTGCTAAGACTGTACTTTCCACGCCTCGTCAGGTGGCCGCACCACCTGTATAGGGTTTCATCTGGTCATCCATTACTTTTCCTGAAAAATGCCCATCTTTTATTGTTACTAGCAGCGTCACGCGCTTTATCATCTGCAGTGTGCCACCATGGTTGATTCATGTAGTAACATGCGGTCTAAGCCAAGGCATCAGGCTGATCAATTTGCGGCGATAGTCCTCAAACTTGTCAATGTGATTGTGCGCACCCTGTTTTATCACCCTGGTCTTCTTATTGAGAAAATCTTCCTTTATCTCGTCCTCCAGCTTCTTGACTTCCGCTTCCACCAGAGTGCTTTTCTCCCTTCATCGCACCATTTCTTTCCCAAGTTCTTGGAGACTAAAATTACCCTGTTGGATTTCTTCCTCGGGTCACAAGCATTCTCCTTCATTCGGTTATGTGATCCCTTCTTCCAAGGCTCCGCGAATCATCGTATGGACTGGTGCTTCCATGTGTGGACTAGGCATTTCATGCTTTATAAGGATTACAATGTTTTCTTCATACTCCAGTCTCAGAGGTGCCTGCGCCATCAGTTTCTTGCACGTGGTCCTATAAGCCCATAGAACCGCTGGTACACGTAGGTCCCAGTCAGTCCACTACTCATTGTGGACCTTGTTCAGTGCTTCGCATACTTAGTTAAAGGCTTCTGTGTGGATAACCTTCTACACACTTGGTCTATCCATACTCTGTGGGTCCAACTAAAGGGGTCGTTCGCACCATGGCCTCGCCCACACCTGCTTACTGACCGTGTCTCCTAACGTGAAGACTGAGTGCATACGTGCAGTTTTCATACCATATGCCTGCATCCATCTTGACAGGCGGGCATGCGGACCATCTCGTCTCGCAATCTTGTCTGTTAATCTTCCTTGCATTCGCGCCAATCCTCGAAGCTCCTTTGTTGTGTACCCCACCACCTTGCAGGGGTAGCACATAGTACCCATTTCAACGCTTCGAAATGTTGATGTTATGACACTTCTCTTTCAAATCTGTTCAGGAAGTCATCCACCTCACTTAACCCATCATACATAGGTAGATCCCTTACCTCTATCGATACGCAGTGCAATGATCTCATCATCATGTTACAGTTCAGTGTGGTTACCTCGTGTAACCGGTTCTGCCATCGTTCTTTCTCTTCATCAGAATCCGATGTGTAGGAACTTTCGCGCTCCCATGATATTCGTCCATCCGCGGTCAGATTCACCCAGTCTTGTTCTCATGCAGTTATCTTGTAGATGCAATCCAAATCATCATTGCTGTCTTAGTCACGCACTATCTCTATGTAGCGCGATCCTTCTGTAGGGTCCAAAGGTACAACTACGCGTAGATACTTCTTCTCAAAAATCATCTTCCGCTTCTTCAAATTGATCATCCCATTCATGTAAGTGGCCCAATATATTCCTAATAGCGTCGGGTATGGATTGTTGTCATCAACAATCTCTATTAATTCAAAATCTGCTAGCGCGCTTGCTGCTTCGATATCCACTGTGATTCCCTGCAATCTCCCCATAGGTAGGATCTTTTTTTGGTTCACCATTCGCAGTTGGATAGGAGACCATTGCAGCGTAGGCCTTCCCATGCACTCCCATGTTTGCTTCAGCAAGACGTTCGCGTCCGATCCTAGATCCATAATTACTTGGTCCATCTCATATTCTCCAATCTGCGCGATCAATCTCATCTCCCTTCCCATTTGCGTTGTGTGCTTTCCAAGCTTTAGGACTACGCGTGGTTCTCCTGGCGTGGTCCCAGCGTATCTATTTATGAGTTCCTACAGCCCTTTATAGCCTTGTTGTCACGCAATAGCTTCATGCATGTTTCCAGGAACGTTGTGAGCATTGATGGGTCCATTTCCGACTCTGGTCTGTCTTTACTTCTTGAAGTGGAGGCATCAGCGAAGCTCTTCTTGGATTCCACGAAGGTATCCTTAGCGCACTCCAAATCAAACTCTGGTTCCTTCGTTGGAGCTTTACGAACCCAGGTACTTTCTTTAGGCTGCTTGCCTTTGTCATATCCTATCGTAATTCCACTTCGGAGCACAATATTCACATTAGGGTCTTCCTTGCGCAACTCAGACCTCGTCAATTGCAGGTTCTAAGTTGGGGGAGGTTGGAGTGCTCCTTTATCGCACAACCTCGCTATCAGGGTGGGACAATCCTCCGTCTCATGATCAAACAATGTACAATACAAGAATGATGGTGGCATTGGATTCATACAATCGCGGGCATAATGTCCTATCCCTCCGTAATTGTAACATATCAGTTGTCTGTGACCTCTTCCTGGTCCTCCTCCACCTCGGCCTCGTTCGCACCCCTGAAATCCTGTTCGCGCCATCCGTACATTCTAGTCAAGGGCCCCCATTTCAGCCTGAACTCTGTAGGTAGGAGTATGATCCATCATTAGCTCATATCTTCTACAGGTGCGCTCATCATGTCCCTCTAATCTACAGAAATTACAGAACAACTACTGTGAATTTTGCGTGTACTTTTGTAATAAATGGCAGTGATTTGTAGCACGCTTTCCTCCTATCTAATAAATCGTGCACCATAATGCAGGGGCTGTGCTCGCTCCTACTTGTGCCTCTGGTCTCAATGGCATTGGTCCTCCTTCTGTGAGGTAATTCACGAACACCAGGCAGTGGTCCTTGTCATGTCCCTGACCCTTACACTTTACGCACCATACCTCATCGCGCACTTCTGGGCGAGCTGTCATGTCTTGTTTCAAACTCTACATTTCAAGGCACACATTTTTCAACTGCGCGTGAATCTGCTGAACTCCCAAGTTGGGATCCTGTATCGGGGTCTCATGCAATCTCATCGCGACCTCCAAGGCCTCAGTCTGAGTTGTTAGCCTCTATTGTGATAGCGTGTTCCTTATATGCGGCGTTAACGATTCTACAAACCATTCGTGGTGTTGTCCATCCGTCAATGTCATGTTAGATTCACAAATTGTGCACTTCAGTCTCTAATCCAACTCCCAACGGTTCTCGCCTAGTAGCATTGTGATTTCCTTGAATCCAATGATCGACTATGCCTCTAAATTAGGCCTACTAAATTATTTGTTTAGCGCAGTTTGAATATCTACGATCCCCGCATTTAGATTGTCATTGGAATACTTAATGTACCAGGTCAGCGCGCGATCCTGTAGAGCACTGACCAAAGTTGCTTTCTTTATATTGTCATCTGTGACTCCCTACGCTTCCCATATAGTTTTTATCGCGAACCAAAATTGGTCGGGATCTTCGTTCCCTACTCCCTTGAACACTAACAACTTTATTGTGCTTGCTATATTGATTCGCGGTGGTGGCAGAGGTGGTATGGGCGAATATGGGGTGAAGACGGTGAAACTGGCAGTGGTGTGGGTGGGGGTGGTATGCATGGAATCCTTTGCCTTATAAAATTGATTGCATTTCTCGGTGAGACCTTTGTGAGCTCTTCTTCGCCCACTAGCAGAGGTGAAATCAAGGGGCTAATCTCCAGTTCTGTACTACCTTCGTTTCCATAGATTCTCCCACTTCGTGTAGCTCCAAACATCAATTTATTCACATAACCCATTTTTCACACAGTAGAATTTTAATCCAAGTGTTCAAAGATTTAACGTACTTACCTCGCAGCCCTTTGAGGACGCAACATTCTCCCTCGCTATAGCTGACTGAAGTATCTACCGCGAACTCGATGATGAATCCTCCTATAATTCAATCAAGCCAGTGATCAACAGTGTGCGCGATCTTATCCTCCTACGCTTCTAATATGTGCACCAATTCTGGAGTCCACACAATAGGTCTGTCGAGCTTACACCTTCCTCAGCTATCTGCTAGCTTTGTGATCCACTCGTATAGCTCAGTAGGGAAAGATGTGAAGAAACTTTCGTGGATCTTTGTGTATAAGTAGCATTCTAACCACTCTTCCTTTGATAGTCATGGATCCCTGTTTTCCTGTGCCGCAAACTCGTGAATATTTCTATCCAACCAATCTTCAATTCCTTTCTTCATTGGATTCCAGTGATACGACATCAGACATCTCTATGCAGATCCTGGTCCTAGAAACATAACCATTTATTGGCTGGTTGGGGCCTGACCCAAGTTCGTAGTTAATTAGCCAAACAAATCCCTTTTCTGCTGGCCCTTTCGAAAACAGTCTGCGGAGCGCAGACTGAGGTCTCACCCGAAGTAGTATGGGGGGGTGCTGGAACCAGGTTTCCGCACACTTGTTTGATTCGGTCCAACTTCTCGTCCCTGCATGTAGGTTGCTTCGCACACTTCCCTAGCCTTCACACCCTGATATACTTGCCTACGCGCAACCCTAACTAGGGGTTGTGGGGCTTCCATGCTACTGGAGCAGCGCTCTGCACTATTTCCCTAAGTTTCACCTAAGATCTTACCTACCTTCCTACACCAGTTAGTTATCTTCTCATAAATGGATGCCTTACTTTATATTTCATTAAACAGTACACTTGCAATTTATACC